>JANAVB010037619.1:4488841-4544573 GCA_029216955.1 Iris pallida
AAACTAAATTGGGTTATCCATTGTCTTTTCACTCCAGAAAAAAAAAGGTACAACAAGTTGAAAGCTATAAATGTAATAATTTTTTATAAACGCTAAGAAACTGGTTGTCTCAGGTTCTGATGACTGTGCGGAGCTCGGATTTTGAGTTACTCTCCTGGCTCCTGACCTACGTCTCGAGACCTAGGCCTTTCTAGGTTTTTTTTTAAACTACTCTAAGAAAAGATAGTTTTTTGTGACATTTATTACTGTAGTATCTAAAAAAAAGGAGTGTCGTAAGGCAAAAGCTCAAACACACGGAGACGAAGCTTTTTCGTATATTATCAACCACCCAAGTGCATATTACAAGCTATCCCAACCTCTCTTTATATAGAGAGAGGTTGGGGTTATGAAGAAACGAAATGCCAAAGGGCTTTTGTATGTTATAAGGAGATGAAATGAAGGGCCATATGAGTTACAACACTCCCCCTTGGCTCTCCAGAAATTATGCTTGTAAACATCTCTGAGTTTCTTCGTCTGTCTGTAGCTTGCATCTTCAAGTTTGACCATCTACTTGTGCCTCGTCAAAACCTTGCCAAAGAAAACCTTGTGGGAAAAAAACTTTGGTCGAAGGACAAAAGAGTACACACAGGTCAGTGTGATGGGGGTAAACTAACATTGCGAAGGTGCCTCGTCAAAACCTTGTCAGGGAAAACCCAGTGGAAAAAACTGCTGATCGAAGGACAAAAGAGTACACGATGGTTTAGAAGTATACACTGGATACTCCCCCTGATTACAATAGTCCTTAGTGAATAAGAGATTTGAACTGTGTCTCGTTAAAAACCTTGCCAAAGAAAACCCAGTGGGAAAAACTTTGGTCGAAGGGAAAAAGAGTACACAAGCATACATCAGGATGCTTCCCTTTTCACTCGCACTCGACAGGGTGCGGGATATACGCACAACAGGGCGTTTGGAGGCGCACGTTGGGGTGCTCCCCCTCACATGCACACAACATGGTACAGGAAACATGTTTCACTTAGGCTAGCTCTGAAAGTTTCCTAAGTCCAATTGCTCTGACATGTTTCTGGAACGAGTGTTTCGGCAGTGACTTGGTGAACAAGTCTGCACGGTTATTCTCCGATCTAATGTGTTGTACTTCAATCTTCTGAAGCGCTTGTTGTTCATGTATAAAGAACAACTTGGGCGATATGTGCTTGGTAACATCCCCTTTGATGTAACCATGTTTCGTTTGATCAATAACAACGGTATTGTCCTCATAGACGACAATAGGTTCATCTGGGTCATATGGAAGATCACATGTACTTCGAATATGGCCAATACTAGCTCAAAGCCATACACACTCTCTAGTCGCCTCATAGAGCGCGAGTAGCTCAGAGTGGTTCGTTGAAGTAGCCACTAAGGTCTGTTTGCGAGACCTCCAAGAAATTGCCGTGTTCCTAATGGTAAAGACATAACCAGATTGGGAACGCCCCTTGTGCGGATCAGATAAGTATCCTGCATCGGTATAGCCAACAAGGGTCGCATTGTTTCGAGTGCCAAGAGCGTTGGACTCACTCAAAATCGCGTAGGAATAGAGCAAGCCCAAGTCCGTAGTACCCTTAAGGTAGCAAAAAATGTCTTTTATGCCAGGCGTGTTGGCGCAGTGCTGTGTCGAGCTAGACAATTCACAGCAAACGAGATGTCCGATCTAGTACATTGGGCCAAGTACAATAAAGCGCCTATTGCACCCAGATAAGAGCACTCAGGACTCAATATCTCTTCGTCGTCCTCCTTTGGATGGAATGGGTCCTTAGTAATGTCTAGAGAGCGGACGATCATGGGAGTAGCGGACGGCTTAACATCAAAATGACTAAAGCGTTCAACACCTTTTGGGTGTAGTTCGCTTGATGGACAAGAATTCCATCTTTATGGTGCTCGATCTGCAGGCCGAGGCAAAACTGTGTCTTCCCAAGATCCTTCATCTCGAATTCCCTCTTCAGGATATCAGCAGTTTCTGACAATTCTTTTTCGGTTCCTATGAGATTCATGTCATCTACATAGACCGCGATGATTGCGTATCCTGAAGTAGATTTCTTTATGAACACGCATGGGCAAAGTTCGTTATTAATATATCCTAAACCGATCAAGTATTCGCTTAGGCGGTTATACCACATTCGCTCGGATTGTTTCAATCCATATAGTGAACGCCTCAGTCTAATCGAGAACGCGTTCCGTGGTCGGGAACTACTTGATTCAGGAATCTTTAGTCCTTCACGGACTCTCATGTATATCTCTGTGTCCAGATCCCCGTAGAGATAGGCTGCGACCACATCCATGAGCTGCATATTCAGTTTTTTGGAAACTACTAAACTGATTAAGTAGCGGAACATTATGACGTCCATTACGGGAGAATACGTCTCCTCGTAATCAATTCCAGGGCGTTGTGAGAAGCCTTGCGCCACAAGGCGAGCCTTGTATCGCACAATCTCATTATTCTCATTACGCTTCCTTAGAAAAACCCATTTGTGACCAACTGGTTTAACATTGGGTGGTGTTGGAGCTACAGGTCCAAACATGCTTCTTTTTGCTAAGGAATCTAATTCAGCCTGGATTGCTTGTTTCCATTGTGGCCAGTCCGTTCGTCGTTGACACTCGGCAACGCTGCGAGATTTCGTGTCATCATTGCTCATAATGTTAGTGGCCACTGAGTATATGAACACATCATCGATGACAGTTTCGTTTCGCTTCAAAATATCGTCTAAGCTAGCGTACTTGACGGATATTTCGAGGTTATCAGCATGATTAGGAATAGACATTTCATCTGGAACGCGCTCTTCTAATACATCGCCATGATCCTTAATGATCTCATGTGGCAAAACGCTATTAACAAGATTTTTCTGCTTCCGGGGTAGAACATCTTTGGAACCAATCGGTCTTCCCTTCTTTTTGGGAATAACGGCAGACTGGACGGCCGATGGCAGCGTCCTTTGCTCGGCGGGTTCGACCGGAGCAACATGTTTCACAGGAACATGGCGTCTCTCAGGGACGTCTATCCTTGCAGGCACATTTGCAGCAGGTATAATTGATCTCGTGACTTTTGCTAGGTCGCTAAAAATGTCTGGCATTTGATTTGCAATATCTTGCAGACCTAGAATCCTCTGCACTTCCTTATCACTATGTGCAGAGGAGGGATCATGATGAACAAAAGTGGACACATGCAACGCTAATTCACGTCGTTCCTCATCAACATTAGCGTCCATTTCTCCCCCTAACGACGGGAAGATTGCCTCATCAAAGTCACAATCTGCGTGTCTCACGGTAAAGAGATCGCCTGTCAAGGGCTCTAAATAGCGAATGATGGACGGGGAGTTATAACCGACATATATTCCCCGTCGCTTCTGAGGTCCAAATTTTGAACGCCTTATCGGCTCAATTGAAACATTGACTAGGCACCCAAACACGCGTAAATGTAAAATGTCAGGCTCACATCCAGTAACCAGCTGGTACGCAGAAAGTGGTTGAGTGGCCATGGGCCTCAGACGGACCAAATTTGCATCAACCAAAACCATGAAGTATTTAAATGGTCCGCATGTTGGTTGGATTGGTCCACAAATATCTCCATGAATTCTTTCATGGAATTGAGAAACCAATCTTGTAGGTTTCACATAGAGCGGCTTGAGATTCGTCTTCCCAATCGAGCAAGCTTGGCAAAGGCTTTTTGGATTTATAACGAAATTCTTTCCTCCAAGAGGATGCCCATGCGATGCATTCATAGTGCGAAGCATCGTATTTTGACCCGGATGACCCAGCCGGTCATGCCATAGCATAAAAATGCTCTCATCGACTGGCGCTCAGCGAATGATGAGATTACTCTCGATGTGTTGTATCGTAGTGAGATACAAACCACTTGAAAGACTTTTCAACTTCTCCATGATACGCTTTTGGCCGTACTGAGTGGAGGTAATAAAAAGATACTCGAAGCCATGTTCTCGAGCAGTTTCAACATAAAATCCGTTTTCTCGAATATCCTTAAAACTCAGTAAGGTACGACTGGACCTTGGAGAATATAAGGCCTCTGATACTTCAACGGGAGTACCATTGGACAACGAAAAACGGGCTTTGCCAAAACCTTGAACAAGGGTTGAGGGTCCCGAAATGGTTGTCACTGAGGTTACTTTAGGCGTATAGGAGATAAAGTATGATTTATCTCTCAAGATAGTGTGAGTCGTTCCACTATCAAACAGACAATCTACTTCCCCGTGGTCCATGCCTATAAGTTAAGAAAATTAAAGTTTGTCACACGTTTGAGGAAAGTGCTCGAAATAGAACTTTAATTTATCGAAAAAAACAGAAAATACAAACCACCAAAAGTTTCATGACTTAAATCAAATATAGAGAGAAAAATGGAGATTCATTCTTCCATTTCTGCTATAAAATTGGGGGTCTCAAGATTTAGATTTTTGCACTCGTTGACCAGATTTGCTTCGACCCGGCGCCCCTTGTGATAGTTATCAACTTCTTGGGGTGTTGCCCTGCAAGTCCGTTGCATATGACCAAAAGCACCACATTTGTAGCAGAGAGTAGGCGCTTGGCCTTCCACTCTCGCTTTGGGACGACTGGCCCGTTGGTTCTTACTATGAGACTGCCTAGGAGTTAAAGGTCCTTGGTTCTTGTTAGAACCTCGCTTTGGGTGGCGAGACTTAAACTCGCCTCTGTTCCTTGGTTCGGACGACTGGCCCTTGTCTCGTTTCCACCGTGGATTTGGTCCACGGAGAGCGTTTACATCAGGCATTGGAATTGCCTTTGTTCCAGCAGGACGAGAATTGTTGGTTCTCATTAAAATGAGACTGTTCTTCTCGTCTAGTAAAAGCTGGGTGATGAGCTCGGAAAACTTGGTGAACTTAGACTGACGGTATTGCTTCTGGAGCAAGTTGTCAGTGGAAGGAAATGTGGTGTATATTTTCTCCAATAGATCACTGTCGGTTAATATCTCACCGCAGTATTGGAGAAGTGATCGAATCCTGCAGACTTCATTGTTGTAATCAGTTACACTTTTGAAGTCTTGGAAGCGCAGGCTCAACCAGTCATGGCGTGCTTCAGGTAGCCAAATGGTCTTCTGGTGGTCGAAGCGCTCTTTCAGAGAGTCCCATAGCGTCTTCGGCGAGGAAATTTCAATGAACTCCGTCTTCATGGCGTCAGATAAATGCCTGCGGAATAGAATCATCGCTTTGGCGTTCATTGAGTGAGTGACTTCCACTTCACACTCTTCCTCGTTATAGATGACGTCCAAAAGGCCCTACGCATCTAGATGGTTCTGGATGTCTTGCGTCCAGTCCAAGTAGTTCTTGCCAGAGGCTTCAAGGATGGGACAATCAATCTTGATCGACATTTTTCTACAACAGGAGAAAATTTTTGATCAGTCATCATATAAAACGACAGGTTTATATGGATTTGGTTTGCATAAGTAACAACAAACAATTGTAGATAAAAGTTTTGAAAAAATAATTTTTGTTAAAAAAAAATCCTCTTATAACGATCGATGGGCCGATATAGAGGCAAATTATTTGCTTGCAAAAATGCATAAGTATAAATACAATTTGAGAAAAAAATAATTTTCGGTCAAACCCATTCGGTAGCTCTACGTGAATATGACCAGGTGGGAAAATGAGGGAGGAGGGTCACCATGGACCTCTTAAGAACCAAGCCCCAAGTTCTTTCTGACATCATACCCAAATAGGTGAGCCTATTCGGAGAGACTTCGTAAAAAAAAAATTCAAATGTAAGAATAAATAAGATTTTTTAAGAAATTCACACTATTTGCGAACAGTGCAAAATAGGTGACAATTTAGTGCGTGCTCAAAATGAGCGTTGCTTTTGAAAAAAATTATCCAAAAATTTTATTTTGGAAGGCCCAAATTTGGCGGTGCCAGAATTTGTTTATGTAGCCAAAACCATTTTTCAAAATTTTCAAGTTTGTTTTTTTCCGTAATTACGCAAAAAAAAACGTACAACATAAGCAAGCAATAGCACACAAAAGAATTGGTGCCTAAGCAAGCGGCACCAAAAAAATGTCAACTATTTTTCCGACGTCTAATGAAGCGACGCCAAAAAAATAGCGAGAAAAAAAATACAATTTTTACTACCCATCTTTTACAATAATTTACTGAGTAACATAAAAAAAAATGCTACTGAGGTGCTTGTCGGAGCGCAGATGGCACTGAGGCGCTCGCCGGGGCGCTCCAAATCCATCATTACCAAAAAATGTTAGCATCTAAAATTTTATTTTCAACATGAAAATTTGCTATCAAAAATTTATTTCCTCAGAAATTAACCAACAAATATTTTATTTTATTTTTCAAAAAAAAAAAACTAGTATGCTAAAGGCTAGATTATAGCAAAGTTATACATAAAAGCAAATTTGCACTGTTAACAGAATGTTAAAAGCTGGATTAAAACAACTAGGAAATGATAACAGTATAATGAATTATGTATTGGACTCACCAACTCAAATGTCCAAATTCAAAAAATCAAAATTCACATGCAATCTAAAAGAAACTTGACAAACACTTCTCAATCTCATTTCATATAATGCTGTGAAAAAATAATATAGCATTTGTCATGTTATGTCATGCAATACCTAGATGAAAAAGGTTTGATCATACTAATGAATGTAAATCAATTGGAAGAGAGCAAATATCTCATTTTCTTGATGTCCAAAACAGAGTAATATTGTAACAACAGGAACAATATATTTCTGCTATAAAAAATTTCCCAAATATTTTTTTTTTACCTTTTTTACCGTACGGTGGAAGAAAGTGAGAAAACAATCGGTACGTCGGGTCTCCGGCATTGCACGAGGAACGTGCTGATAACGTGTCGTAAGACAAAAGCTCAAACACACGGAGACGAAGCTTTCTCGTATATTATCAACCACCCAAGTGCATATTACAAACTATCCCAACCTCTCTTTATATAGAGAAAGAGGTTGGGGGTTATGAAGAAACAAAAGGCCAAAGATCTTTTATATGTTACAAGAAGATGAAATGAAGGGACATATGAGTTACAACAAGGAGAATATAGAAACGGAGATTTTATATCTGTAGGAAGTTAAAAAGTTTGCAATTTTTCAGTTTTTGGGATCCCGTGTGATTGCATAACTTGTACACACTCAAAAACGCTCTCCCATCTATTAATGAAACCATTGAATCTGTGTAGGCGATCAAGTGTAAATTGAGCGAGGAGGTTACGGCAATTTCAGGAATATATTGTTGAGCAAATAGGTAGGCCTAGTTTGAACAAAACCTCAGAATGCAAAGGGATATAACTAGCCATGGGATAATTTCAGAAATATATTTGCTTCCATGCATTAATTCTTATGAAGGTTTCTTCTATATATATATAAGTAATTATAATAAGCGAAACACCAAACTTATATATGCGATCGAGATCACACATATATACATTCACGCTTGGCTTGATTGTTACGTATATATGTCACTGCAGACTGCTTGCAGAGGTACTAATTGGCCAAGGGACACCAAAGTAGGCACTCGTAGTTTGCATTCTCGCATTTGCGCAGGCACGGTTTGTTCTTTGGGGACTTGCAGCGCACCGCGCACCATCTCTTCAACACCAGGCAGCGCCGGCGACAGTCCCACGCCGCCGCTGCCGCGGGCGATTGCGCGTTGTTAGCTAGAATCCCGGACACGAGCATGAGAAGAACTAGAGCCTTTAGTACTGCCATTGCCATACTCCTGAGACTTCGTTTGGATTGAAAGATTTGGGATTCTTCTTTGGGGGGTATATATGGATGCTCAACTAAGGTTGT
The DNA here is from genome assembly GCA_029216955.1 of Iris pallida. Classification (NCBI taxonomy): domain Eukaryota; kingdom Viridiplantae; phylum Streptophyta; class Magnoliopsida; order Asparagales; family Iridaceae; genus Iris; species Iris pallida. Next base: position 4,496,646 of record JANAVB010037619.1, read on the forward strand.
ATCTTGCGTTTCGGAGTATGCATGCATGGAATGGAATAGAATGGAAGTCGGTACTTGTTGTGTGGCCAAACCAACTTGGGACAAGCATAGTTAGCTACTACTGCAGGCAGGCAGGCTTGCTTCATGACACAAGGAGAGAGCAAGAATGTTTCACTCTCTCTCGGGATTCTAATTTCCAATTTTCTAAAATTATGTTAATGTGTATTATGAGATTTAAATTATGGCATAGTAGGGGAAACTTGAAATATAAGTAATCTGTCTAAAGAAACAGTCCTAACTACTACTTCTTCTTTTCTTCTTTTTATAAATGACAGTATAAATGAGATGAATGATGCTATATGTACCTCCAAAAATTTATCTTTTCATGTCTTTCCGTCACGTGGCATTTTCTTATTGACCGAGGGGAGATGTTGGGGGAGACATGAGCGAATAGGAGAAGGCCACGTGGCGGAGAGATATGGAGGAATAGAATTTTGAAGGTCCATATAGTATTTTCCATATGAGACAACACGTACTAGCCATAGGTAGGGCGACGCACTAATTAGTTTTGGAAAAACAAAAAAAAAAAAGCCCCCACCGAACAAGGGGTTCGGTTCGGGACAAAAAATTTGGGTCGGTTTTGGTTTTCAATAACCCATTGTTCAATTTTTGGTTTCGTTTTCGATTACGGATTTCAATTTCAATCTAAAACCGAAAACTGATCAAGGAAAATAAAATTACCATATTATCCTTCGTGAAAACATTCAATATGAAATGTTTAGAAATCCTAATATATTCATTTATTCTCTCTGTTGGTCTCTCTCCTCTATCTCCAAATAGTCATCTCTCTTCCAGAAATTCTCTAACCTTAATTTCTTTCTCTCTCCCATCTCCTGTTCTACGATTCTACAAACTCTAACTCCACTGCAGGTTCTCTGCCCTCTATCGACTCTCATCTAAAAAGAGATCTTCTCTCCTTTTTCTCTCTTAGATCAAAGATTAATTGTACTTCGGACTTCGGAGAACACTAACTGGATCGAGATTTTGGAGGTTTATTAAGAATCGAAGATCAAAACTTCACAACCAAAATAAGTTATATTAGCGATGTAGTCAGCAACTCCAATACAAACGTCGCTAAATTCTAAAACTTTAGCGACTCCAAAAAAATACGTCGTTGGTTGCAATGAGTTGCGACTACTCTTAAGTAATATCGAAACAAACGTCACGGAGAGTCACTGCACGTCGCTAAAATTTTAATAATAGTGACGTTTAGCAACGTCCAACACTAAGGTTGCGTTTGGTTCACTGAAATGTAATCGTAATCGTAATGGAATTGGATTTGTAATGTAATTGAGTTTGTAATGTAATAGAATTACAATTACATTACTATGTTTGGTTGAAACATGTAATCAAACCATGTAATGTAATGTTAATTGCATTCATGTGTTTGGTTTACCATGTAATGTAATTGAATTTTTAATTTAATATTTTTTTAAAATACAACATAAAATTTAAAAAGTTGATCAAAACAAAATTTCAAAAATTTAAAAAGAAAAAAGAAAAATAATAAAAAAAATAATAAAAAAGGGGGGAAATGGTTTGTTTTCTGCTAAAAAAAGACCAAAAAACGAAAAAAAAGACAAAAAATACCAAAAATGACAAACGAACAAAACAGAAGGAAAAAAAAAACCAAAAATGAAAAAGCGATAAAAAAGAAAAACGACAAAAAAAAGACCAAAAATGTGAAAACCATAAAAAGTGACCAATAATGATAAAAAATGACTAAAAACAAAAAAATTGACAAAAAACAACAATAAATGAAAGGGAAAAAAAAGACGAAAAACGACCAAAAACAAAAAAAGGACAAAAAATGAACAAAAACGACAAAAAAAACAAAAAAATGACAAAAAACGATAAAAAAAGAGCAAAAAAAAAAAAACGATAAAAATGAACAGAAATGACAAAAAAACGAAAATACGAAAAAAGACCAATAACAAGAGGGAATTAAAACGAGCAAAAAACGACAAAAATATTAAAAAACTTGCAAAAAAAAATCCAAAAACGACAAAAAAAGGGAACAAAAACGACAAAAACAACAAACAAAAAGAAAAAACGAGCATAAACGACCAAAAAAAAGTGAAAAAGTCCCAAAAAAGAAGCAAAAAAGGATTAAAAAAGCGACAAAAAACATGGAAAATCGACCAAAAACGATAGAAGACGATAAAAACGTGAAAATGGTCAAAAACGTACAAGATCGACAAAAATCGATAAATAACATGTAGAAATGGCAAAAAAAATGTGCAAAATCGACAAAAAAACGATAAAAAAAACGTTAAAAATTGACCAAAAACGATTTTAAAAAAGGCAAAAAATGAACAAAAAACGACAAAAAAAAGGCAAAAAGAACCAAAAAAGACAAAAAAAAACAAAAACAACCAAAAACGAACAAAAATGACAAAAAAATGAACAAAAAAGGACAAAAATAACAAAAAAGGACAAAAACGACAAAAAAATAAACAAAAACAACAAAAAAAAAAAAAACGGAAAAAAAAATGACAAAAATGAACAAAAACGACAAAAAATGACCAAAAAAGGACAAAAACGACAAAAAACCGAACAAAAAATGACAAAAAACGAACAAAAATTACAAAAAACGAACAAAAACGAACAAAAAAAGACCAAAAACAAAAAAAAAGGACAAAAACGACCAAAAATAGGACAAAAACGACAAAAAAAACAAACAAAAACAACAAAAAAACGAACAAAATGACAAAAAAAACGAACAAAAACGACAAAAAAAGAAAAAAAATGGACAAAAACGACAAAATATCGAACAAAAATGAAAAAAAACGAACAAAAATTACAAAAAACGAACAAAAATTACAAAAAAACGAACAAAAATAACAAAAAAAGGACAAAAACGACAAAAAAATCGAACAAAAATAAAAAAAAACGAACAAAAATTACAAAAAACGAACAAAAACGACAAAAAACGAACAAAAAAGGACCAAAAACAACAAAAAAAAATAACAAAAACGACAAAAAACAAACAATAACAACGAAAAAACGAACAAAAATGACAAAAAACGAACAAAAACGACAAAAAGGGGCAAAAACAAAAAAAAAGACAAAAAAAAACAAACAAAAATAACAAAAAAAACGAACAAAAATGACAAAAAAACGAACAAAAACGACAAAAAAACGGACAAAAACAACAAAAAAGGACAAAAACGAACAGAAAACAAACAAAAACAAACAAAAACAACCAAAAACGAACAAAAATTACAAAAAACGAACAAAAACGACAAAAAATGACAAAAAAACGAACAAAAACGACCAAAAACGACAAAAAAACAAACAAAAACAACATAAAATGACCAAAAACGAACAAAAATGACCAAAAAACGAACAAAAACGACCAAAACCGAACAAAAATGACCAAAAACAAACAAAAACAACAAAAAATGACCAAAAACGAACAAAAAGATCAAATTATAGCATACCAACCTTCCGCTTAAGTTGTAATGTAATTGCGATTACATAGGTTTTATGATGTAATTGAGTTTAGAAGAAACTGATGTAATGTAATCAAACTTGTAATCGCGATTACATTACATCTAATTTTTTTTGTCCAACCAAACACCCGAGTTAGATTGACAACGTAATGCCAATTACATTACGTTGTCCAATCCTGCAAACCAAACGGGCATTCCTAACCTGGCACCCAATGTTTATAGATCATGGAGACTACGAAACTTCAAACTTGGCACTATTTACTACAGCGCAATGTCCAACGTTACATAAATACTCATGTTGCTAAAAACGGAATCCCAAGCATATTACCTAAGAAGTAGCATAGGAACATGATTAATCATTCACCACTGCTTATAAATTGTCAAAACGGACAAATACATTCATGCCAATAGTGCATGCATCCATAAAAATAGCAAACCTAAACAACTTGGATAGAAGGATTAATTTTGATATACTATGAAATTTTGATGAAATGGAAATTTTCATCCTTTTGTCTACTATTGATGAAATTTGGCTGGTATAAAAGGATGAATTTTGATCCACTATGAAATTTTGATTAAATGGAAAATTTCATCCTTTTTGTCTCAAACATAAAATATATAAAAAAAATACCAAACTAGAATTGTGACTATATTCACTACTTTTACCATGTTTGGGGCCAACGTACTTTGTATATAAAAAAAAAAGTATATATCCTGGTCTAGCCACATGATTTTCGGCACACTATGAAACTCTACACATGATTGATGACTACATTTGACACTTATTCTCCTCCAACATTTTTCCTTTTTTTTTTTTTTTATGTCCATTTCTTTGGGCCCCCAGCACCGGACCGTGGCCGCCCCGCGACCACCCAGCCGTCCATGTCCGGGAGGGGGCTCAAACTTGGGACCTCCCCCAAGTGAGCCCCTTCTCCTAACCACATGAGCTAGGGGATCGAACAATTTTCACTTCGATACTGGCAAAATCACATACTTGAAGTATTAGGTCTGATCTTGACATTTTTGTAAAGAATAGTTAGGTTGAGGGCCGGCCCAGGAATAAGTCAGACAAGATTTCGGACTTGGACAACCCTCCTACTTGGGACAACTGCACAAGAGGTCGGGGTCGCAGATAACCTTATAGGATCGGCCCACAATAAGCGTCAAGCGACAACCAAAACAAGCTCTGAATTGAGCAACTCAACTCCGTGGCCCGGCCGTGGTTGGGTCTGATATTTTTTTTTTTTTTGAGGAAAAACAAACTTCATTAATTTAAAGAGAAATAAAGCTCATATCAAGATGGATATGAGGAAACATACAATCAGGTATCTCTTCATATAGAGACACTGAAACACCAGATGTTAAAAGTATAACATTTGTAGCTAGAGAGTGAGCACATCGATTTGCCTCCCTATGTACATATGAAAACGACACTGAAGATGTAGATGATGTAGCCTTCCTCGCATCTTCTATTAAGTGACGAGCTCGCTAGAGAGGAATAGAAGACGGATTGTTAATTGCATCTATTCTCCTTCGATTATCACATTCTGTAAGTTCTTCAAATTGCAGATTTCCAAAGCCAAACGAATTCCCATTGCTTCAGCTTCCAAGGGTGATCCTCCATCCTCTAACTTTGTCATTGCCAACTGAAATTCTCCATATGAATTACGAAGAACAGCCCCCGCTGACATCCTCTCATCCAAGTAAGCTCCATCGAAGTTAATCTTCCAGTTTGGATGAAGAGGAGGCTGCCATCTGACATCTTGTTGAATCCTGGTTGTATCAATGAGCGAAGAAGACCTGCCAGAGCTGAAGCCATCTGTCATTTCCTTAAGCCTTGAAGCCTCCTCGAAAATTTGTATTGTATTGACTGGTTGATGATTGAAGATAGCTTAATTTCTCGCCTTCCAGATGATCCACATTTGATAGAATAAAGATGAAGTTAAGGATGTATCACCCATCTTTAAGACAGTGGTAATAATGGATGCAGCAGTAGAGTCTTCCTGAATCATAGTTGCAATTGCAGCGACATGATCCCAAGATTTACCTGTAATTGGACAGAGAAATAATAAATGGTTAGTAGTCTCAGGGTTCTCCTTGCATAGAGGACACATGCCATCAATGTTGTTGATTCGAAGGTGAATGTTGTATTTTGTTGGAAGGGAATTTGTAATGGCACGCCAAGCAAACAACACCACCTTAGGACTGATAAATGTTAATGACCAGAGTCTCTTCCAATCTTTGAACGCATCTTCATTACTGCTGATAATGTTGGGGAATAGCTTCTCATGTATTACTCTATAGGCTGATTTAGATGTGAATACTCCATCGGCAGTGTGTATCCATATGAGTTTGTCACCAGAACAGTTAGCAGATAAAGGTATTTTAAGAATAGCATTAGCTTGATGAGGAGGAAATAGGAGATGGATAAGGTTGGCCTTCCATGATAGATGATTGCTATTAATCAAATCGCTGACTTTATGAATCCATCTGCTACTGAAACTCAATCCTTTCACTCTAAATTCAGGTAACAAAGGAACCCATGGATCGTCCCATATGCTAATTGTTGAACCATCTCCCACCGACCATAAGATATTGCCCAAAAGATACTCTCTGCTGCGAAGGATACTGGACCAAATGCAGGAAGAAGAACTAGATAGCCTTGCTGACCAAAAGGAAGTTGAATGCAAATATTTACTGAAAAGTAATGTAGCCCAAGTTGAATCAGATTTCGATAAAAATTGCCATGCTACTTTAAGAACCAGAGATAGGTTGGCAATGTATGGATCTCGAATGCCAAGGCCCCCTTGATATTTCGGTTGAGTGAATGTAGACCAAGCCGTGAAGGGTATCTTCCTTTTGTCATGAGAATCCCACCAAAAGTTGCGCTGATGCTTGGACAAAGTATGACATACTGATTTTGGGATGTGATAAACAGAAAGATAATAGGTAGGTAAAGATGCCAATGTGGATTTGATTAGAGTAGTTCTACCTGCATGTGATAAACATTTCCTCTTCCATCCCAAAAGTTTAGAAAGACTAGAATCCAAAAGAGTGCAAAAAGTAGACACTCGTTTCTTAGATTGGAGAAGTAAGTGACCAAGGTATTTATCATTGAAGTGCATCAGTTGGACCCCCAGTAGATTACGATACAGCTCTCGCATAATAGGATCAGTTCTTCTACTAAAGAAAATGGATGATTTTTCAAAGTTGACGCGTTGACCTGACCAACATTCGAAAGTTCGAAGGATAATCTTCACTTGAGTAATATTATGTAGGGAACAGGTACCAAAAATTAACAAATCATCAGCAAAAGCAAGGTGGAAAAATTTGTGTACTGGACTATGGATAGATACACATTCATAAAGAGAATTTCGAACCATGGCATTGATCAGAATGGTGAGAATTTCCATAGACAAAATGAACAAATAAGGGGAGAGGGGACATCCCTGTCTCACTCCACGACCAGGGGAAAAAGAACGAGATGGAACACCATTGATTAGTATGGCAAAAGATGGAGTAGTAACACACTGCATGATTAAATCATGGGACTTCCCAGTAATACCAATACCTCGTAATACTTGACTGATAATACCCCAACCTAATCGATCATATGCTTTAGACATGTCAACTTTGAAAGCAAAAGCACTACTGTGTGGATGGAATTTAGATATGGAATGAATGACTTCTTGTGCAATTACAATGTTATCACCAATATTACGCTCAGGAACAAAAACATTTTGAGAAGAACTAATCAAGTTATGCATGATAGGACGTAATCGAGTTGCCAAAATTTTAGAAATAAGCTTGTAAAGAACATTGCAAAGGGCTATAGGTCTGTAATCCACTGGTTTCGAAGGGAATTTAATCTTGGGAATGAGAGCTATATGAGTATGATTGAGGTTTGGTAGCATGATACCAGTTTTTAAAAAAAATTGAATGAGAAGAGATACCTCAGGTCCAACTTTGTCCCAACATTTTTGATAAAATACTGCAGGCAACCCATCTGGACCAGGTGATTTGTGAGGGCTCATACTCTTGAATGTTGCCAATATTTCATCTTCAAGGGGAATAGAACAGAGGGATTCATTCTCTGCACAGAAAATGACAGGGAGCTCCATCAAGATATGTTCAGGAATAGGGTGAGTCTCCACAGCTTGAAAGAGAGGCCTGAAATGATCAATGAAGGTAGCAGAGATGGCATCATGCTCTGACACCTGTATGCCTTCTTGATTAATAACACTGTGGATAACATTGCGTTGTTTCCGCATAGTTGCCGTGAGGTGAAAAAACCGAGTATTTCGATCTCCTTCCTTGAGACAAGATATGTTTGAGCGTTGCTTCCAGTAAAGTTCCTTTTGAAGATGAAGTTTATTCAGCAGAATTTGAGCTCTTCGTTCATCCATATAACTTGCTTCGGATGGATGATGAGACTGAAGTTTTAATAAGTGGCCCTCCAGAAGTCTGATTTCTTGATCCATATTACCCAGTCTAGATTTGCCCCATCGATGTAAACGTGTTAATAAGTCTCTGAGTTTCACCTGAGTATCAGCAAAAGAGAGATTGTTCCATGTCTCAGAGAAGACTTGAGGGAAATCAGTTTCAAGCAACCAAGTAGCTTCGAATTTTGGCAAAATCTTCTTGTTTCTATAAGCAATGTTCAGAAGCAAGAGAATGGGATTATGATCACTGTTAATGCAAGGGAGATGGAGCAGGCCTGCTTTTGGATGGAGAGAGCGCCATTGTATATCAACCATGGCTCGATCCAATCTCTCCGCAATATAATGATGTGGTCTTCGATGATTACTCCACGTAAAAGCAGGACCAGTAAAACCAATGTCCATAGCTGCTACTCTATTGTACCATTTGATAAAACTCTTGTGATGATTGTAATTGAAACTGTTACCTCCCCTCTTCTCCTCAGCTGAAAGAATTCTATTGAAATCACCAATACAAATCCATGGATCTGATATGTCTGATATGGTAATCTCTAATTGCTGCCAGAAGTTTCTTCAATCCTGTAACACAGGGGGACCATAGAGACAAAACAGGTGCCATGGATGTGAATTCCCTGGATATTGAATGGAAGAATGAATACAATTTGCCGAGGTGGAAATAATGTTGAAATGTATAGATGAATCCCAGCATAGAAATAATCCTCCTGAAGAACCATTGGATGAAACCGAACAGTGGTGATCAAAACCCAACTGCAGAGCAATTGTAGAAGCAACCATTGACGAGCATCTAGTTTCGGATAGGAAAATAATATTTAGTTTAGAAGCCCGGAGAAATAATTTAACAGTACAAATTGTAGGGTCATTTCTCAAACCCCTACAATTCCAGGATAGGATCATGGTTTTGGAGGCTGTTGGAGGCCAGCCGCGCCTATATCATCAATAATAGAACACATGAGACGTTTGTGTGGTCTGTAATGTGAGAGGTCCAAATCCTCATCAATATCTGAGGATCTATTCCTTTTGAGTTTGGTTGTGGGAACAATGATTGTTGAAGGATTGGTACCAGAAGAAAAACTGGTCATGTTTGAAGTGGGACGGGTTGGAGTAAGGGAGTTCAAGAGAGAGGTGAATGTGGATGTTGTAGGGATACAGGATGATGTAGTAGGTTTTATGAATGTTTTGGTGGAGGTAATGTTGGAAGCGGATGAATGATTTGTAAGGTTGTTTGTGTTTGGCGGAGAGTCAGATAGGGATGTAGTGTTTAGTAGATGTGGTGATTGTAAGCGAACATGTGACTGAGTAATGGGATTAAGAGAGTTCATGAGAGAGGTGAATGTGGATACTGTAGAGGTACATGATGATGAAGTAGGGTTCGTGATTATTTTGGTGGATGGAATGTTGGTAGTAGATGAAGAATTTATAAGGGTGTTTGTGATTGACTGAGAGACAGATAGGACTGTGGTGTTGAGTAGATGTGGTGGATGTGATGGGGCTTGAGTCTGAGCAATGGAATATGGGATAGGTGTATTAGGATGGACATGGAGAATATCTGTAGGGGAAGTGGTAATATTGCTATGAGGTGGAATGTCATGAGGAGCTGTTGTGTTAGATAAGGAAGTAGGAGGTTGAACCAGTAATGAAGGAATAGAAGTAATCGTAACTGGTAAAGGATGGTTGGTAACATCCGGTAATGGAGGAAGACTGTTGATGAAGGTTAATATGTGATGAAGTGAGGGTGTAGGACCCGATAATGTAGTGGATAATTCTGATATAACTGATTTTGTAGATGGGCCAGTGGATAATTCCGGAAATACAGGAATAGATGGGAGAGTATCCGGAAATAGTGAAGTAGTGGTGTCATTATCCGAAAAATAGGGAGACATGGTTTGGGTCATATCCAAAGTAGTTTTTGCCGTAACTGTCACCGTCTCCGACAGTAAATCGATGGAGGCAGAATACGCAGGTTTAGATATAATTGCAAGATCAGGGAGTAAAGGAGAAGGGGGAGTATTATCTTTGAATTGGGCAGGGGAGTGCAATGAAGGAATATCAATTGACATAGATGTAATCGGGTTGGATGAGGAGGCAGTATGATCAGTGATTTGGGAATGATAATGGCTGGGCTCTTTTTCCTGCATATTTGTGGATGATACAAAAGGTTTATAAGTGTGTCCCTTGTTTTGAACTTTATTTCTGAACCTGTCAGCATGATTGACACGTACAGATAGAAAGATCTGTTATTGCCGGGGCACAATTTTTCGATGGAAAAACTGAGAATATGAAACAATTGTAAAAACAATGTTCCAACGCAACACTTCTAGGAAGGTTGCGCAAGTATAACGAAGATCTAAAAAGATATCGTTATGATATTACGAGAATCTAAAAAGATTTCGTAATCACAGCAATCAGATTATAGTACTTCTAAAAAGAAGATACAATCAGAGTTACTGGCAGCAACGAAGAAGGTGACTGGTGATAGATGGAAGAACTCCTGCTGGGGTGAATGATCACCGTTGCTCAAAGCTTTATTTGCCCTACGCAAACAGCTTCCAGGAACCAGCAAGTTCGTCGGAGAACTTGGAACACTCCTGCTCTTCTGACTCCTCGGACGGACACGAATTCCCGTGAAAAAGCAACGCTGGTACGGCGTCTTTCCTCTCTCTCTCTCGAAGGCAGCAGATCAGAACTGTGTTAAAGAACACGTCTGAAAATCTCTGTTTACTTGTGCTGAAGAATACTTCGTAAACTATCTGGTGGCTTCTCTTTCTGTTCTGTTCTGTTCTATAACCTGTGAGAGAGGAGGAGGAGGCCTTACATAAGCCCCTGCAACAACTGCCCGGTTAGCACAATGTTAGGGACGTGGTAGTAACCACCCCGAACATGGAGCAACCGCTCAGAACATGCAAGGACACGTTCTGCTGGAAGTTGTGCCACCAGCGTAATTTACACTTTACGCACACAGCCCCTTTTACGCACCCTACGCACACTACGTACTCTACGCACACTGCGTACGCTGCGCACACTGTGCACTCTACGCACGCTGCGTACGCTGCGCACACTGCACGTACTGGGCGTACTGGGCTGCGTACTGGGCTGCGTAACTGGGCCAGCGTAACTGGGCTCACGTAACGGGCTGCACAACGTGGTCGCGCAAGTGGCTCGCGCAACTTAAGCGCACTATGCGCCTACCGACGATGCTGACGTGCTAAGTGTAAAGTGCGCCAACAAAATACCACATTACGCCTCATGAGCCCTTGAGCCCGAGTCCGAGCCCGAGTCCGAGTCCGAGTCCGAGTCGCTAAGCCCCAACGGGGCTTAGCTCCTATGGAAATAAATTTCCCAAGAGCAAAAAGCATGAATGCTTTAATTGTTGATTTTAGCCTTTTCCCATTAGAAAAATAATCCCACATGGCAAACCCATGTGCACCTCTACACCACATGTGCATCTCCAATAATAGCAAAGCTAATATATAGAGATACAAACCATTTGTTTTTTCCGATGTGGGACTAAAACTTTCTAAAGAAAAAAGCAAAAACCCAACAATCCCCCACATATCTCTATATATGGATATAAGTGTTCCCCACAGTAACTGTCCATCATGCATTAGGAGAGATATCGCTTACGACTTGAATCTTCCCGCATGGGTCAAAAATCAAACTATAATACAAGAATGGACTAAGCCTTGAATTCTGCATCATAGCTGAAATTCTTTCCACTCACATAATGTAGTTATATGTGCTTCTGGCTACACATTAAAGGCCCTGTGCCAGCCTGGTTTCAGTGTATAATTTTGGATGTCTACAAGTTTACCCTCAAGAGACGGCCTGATATCTCTGTCATACACTATAGGTGAGTTCATTATAAAGAGACATGGCATGAAGCACTTTGTGCTTCCCTTGCGGTGCTACGCCGCTATGACATGGCTTAAAGCCGAGGCCTTATCCCGTACCGGAAACCTCACCGTAGTGTCATACTACAGTAGCATGAGGCAACCGCCTCTTTGTAGTGCCAAACTTCCCAGCATGAAGCCTTAGGCTCCCTTGCGGTGTTACGCCGCAACGACATGGCTTGCAAGGCCGAGGCTTTATCCCTAACCGGGTACCTCATGGTTGTGTCGTGCCACTGTAACATGAGGAACTCCTCCTCTTTGTAGTGCTGACTATACCCCTCTTTATATTTAACATACAGCATTAGGCTAACTGCCTATTTGCGGTGCTACGCCGCTGTGACTTGGCCTGCAAAGCCGAGGCTTTATCCTATTCCTGGGCAGCACCCCACATATAGAAACCTCATTATTTAGTCACCCCACTGTAACATGGAGTTTCACTCCTTGTAGTGCTGCTCTACCGTGCTTCCTGTAAAGCACTCCAGGCATTTACTCTGCCTGAGAACTCATTAAGGCAATTAAGCCAACCTTCCCACAGGAACCGTTTTTCGTAGAAAACAATAGTAGACAACAGTGGTTATAGGTCCGTAACCTCTCCATGCCCAATAGAACATGTACCCACCGTTCCTGATATTCTTCCGATTAGTGGTCCTCTCTTGAACCAAAAGCTAGATGCCTAGTAGATAAATCTTTGAACTATTAGCATAAAACTTTATGGTAGGAATACAATAATCCAATATCAGAATGCCTTCAAGCCCATTTTACAAGCTGTGTCATCGACCAGCTGGCGCTTGAGGCCCTTGGTGAACGGATCCGCCAGGTTCTCCTGACTCCGAACATCAATCACTGCAATAACACCTCTCTTGATAAGATCGTGTACTGCCCTATGCTTCAACCGCACAGTCCTCTTCTTCCCGTTGAAGAGGTCATTTGATGCCACCGCCTCAGTCGCCTGGTTGTCGCAGTATATCGGTATCGCCGATATTTGCGCCCCAACCAATGGAAGATCATAAATGAGCTCCCGAAGCCATTCTGCTTCCTCGGATGCGGTATCTAGTGCAAAGAACTCAGATTTCATGGATGACCGCGAGAGCATAGTCTGCTTCTTCGACTTCCACGATATAGCAGCTCCACCCATTGTGAAAATATATCCACCTGTGGACCTCTCGCTCTCCACCTCTGAGCACCAACTGGCATCACTGAAGCCTTCCACTACCGACGGATCTCCGCTGTAGTACAGTGCATATGTCTGAGTCTTCTTGAGATATCTCATAACTCGTTTCACAGCTTTCCAGTGTTCAGTACCTGGGTTGCTCGTGAAACGACTCAGCATTCCCACGGCGAAAGCTATGTCAGGCCTTGTGGCAGTAGTAGCATACATCAAACTTCCCATTACGCTTGTATACTCCAGCTGCCTGATATTTTCTCCTGAATTAGGCTTCAGCTTCAGATCACACCTGTACGGCGTATCGATCCCTGAAAGATCCCGATACCCATAATGAGTGATCATTTTCTCAATATAATGAGACTGTGACAGCGCTAGTCCAGTGTATGTTCGGATGATCTTGATCCCTAAGATCACATCAGCTTCCCCCAAGTCCTTCATACTGAACTTGCTAGAGATGAACTTCTTTGTCTCAGTGACACAGCTAATATCTGTACCTAGGATAAGCATGTCGTCCACGTAAAGACAAACGATCACACCTCTTCAATCAGCGAACTTCGTGTAAACACACTTGTCCGTATCGCTGACCATGTAGCCATTTGACCTTATAACTTTGTCAAATTTCTCATGCCACATCTTGGGAGCCTGTTTAAGACCGTACAAGGATTTCACCAACTTGCAGACTTTGTCTTCAAGACCCCTGATGACAAATCCCTCTGGCTGTTGTATATAAATCTCTTCGGTCAGCTCGCAATTTAGGAAAGCCGTATTCACATCCATCTGATGTATCACCATCTTATGTATTGCTGTGAGAGAAATCAATATTCTGATGGTGGTCATCCGGGCTACTGGAGCATACGTGTCAAAATAGTCAATCCCCTGCTTCTGAGAAAACCCCTTGGCTACCAACCTAGCCTTGAACTTGTCAATAGTTCCGTCTGCTTTCATCTTCTTCTTGAAGATCCATTTGCATCCGACGGGTTTCGCTCCTTCAGGAAGATCAACCAACACCCAAGTGTTATTTGAGGTGATGGAATCAATTTCATTGTCAATCGCCTCCTTCCAGAAAATTGCGTCTCTGGTCTTCATCGCCTCATCATAGGTAAGCGGATCTGCTTCCACATGATAGGTGACAAAGTCACTTCCGAAGTCCGTCGGCCTCCTCACACGCTTAGCTGACGGCTCATCTTGTTCTGGTTCAACCGTTGTTTCAACAATAACATCTTCTTGGACCACATCTTCATTGAAGACTTCAGTTTCTTGCGCACCCTCATTGTTCTCCGGAACATCCGCAAGAACAATATTCTTGTACCTTGCAAATTTGTCTTCAAAATATTCTGCGTCGCGAGATTCAATGATATGATTTGACTCAATATCAAGAAATCTTCGAGTATCACTCTTCTCGACATACCCCAAGAAGATCGTCTTTGTAGTCCTTGTCCCAAGCTTCTGAATCTTTAGATCTGGAAGCTTGACATATGCCAGACACCCCCACACTCGAATGACATTCAAGTTTGGTCTGACCTTGAACCAGAGTTCATGAGGAGTAATGTCAGAAGTTGCATGAGGCACCCTATTTAGAATAAAAGTGGCCGTCAGTGCAGCTTCTCTCCAGTAGCACTTAGGAAGACCAGCAGTCAACAACATTGAGTTAATCATTTCTGTTAACGTTCTGTTCTTCCTCTCTGATACTCCGTTTGATTGAGGAGAGTACGGAGCCGTAGTCTCATTGACAAATCCATGTTTTTTGCAGAACGATGCAAATTCATGAGACCTGTACTCCCCACCTCTATCACTTCTTATCCTTTTGAGTTGTTGTCCAGTCTGCCGCTCAGCTTCGGCTCTGAACTCCTTGAACTTCTCGAATGCTTCGTCTTTAGCCTTCAGCAAGTAGACGAATGCATACTTTGAGAAGTCATCGATGAAGGTTATGAAATACTTCATCCCGGCCTTTGTAGAGAACTGTTTGAAGTCACAGATATCGGAGTGAACCAACTCCAGATGATCTGTACTTCGATTAACCCGAGGAAAGGGTTTCCTTGTGATCTTCGTTTGAGCACAAACTTCACATTTCTCTACCTTACTCCCACATTTGGAGATAAGTCCTAGACTAGACATTCTGTTTATTCGTTTACAATAAACATGTCCTAGCCTATTATGCCACAACTCAAGAGTATAAGCAGAATGAGTGACTTCATTAATTACATTAATTATATTGGACTGATTTACAAGCTGAATCTTGAACATTCCTTCGGTATAAAAAGCTTTCCCGAAATATGTTCCCTTGATAGACATCACCATCTGGCCAGCATTGATGTCCATCCTGAGGCCTGCATTGCAGAGTAGGCCTCCCGAGACCAGGTTCTTGGCGATAGCAGGTACGTGCTTCACGCCTTGAAGCGTCAGAGGCTTCTCCGAAGTCAGCTTCAACACTACCATCCCGATCCCGAGCATTTTAGCTTGTGCCTGGTTCGCCATCATAACCACTTCAAAAGTAGGGGTGTAGGTGGTGAACCACTCCTTACTGGAGCAGACATGGCAGGAGGCTCCAGTGTCTACCCACCAGTCAGAATCAGTCCTTACCGCATCAACCTGTGCAATCATAGCAACAATGTCAGTGATCATAGATACCTTACTAGGCTCTCCTTGCTCTGATTGCTTGGTTTTTGCTTTGCACTCATTCTTAAAGTGGCCCTTCTTGCCACACTTGAAGCAAGGCATTTCAGACTTCGGCTTCTTTTTCTTGATAGAAGTTCCCTTGACTTTTAGATTGTCAGGGTTCTTCTTCTTGCTGTGGAAAGCCGTCTGCTTTCCCTTTGGTTCCTTGGTCTGAACCAGATTGGCGTTAGCCAATTGCTTGGACAGTGTGTCCACCTTCAGTTGAGCCCGCATCTGATCCTCAACATAGATTTCCTGTAGGAGATCTTCAAGGGTGATCTCCAACTTCTTCCTATGCATGTTTGCATAGAACTTGCTCCACCCAGCGGTGAGCTTTGAGACAATCCCTCCAACAACAAACTTGTCGGGGAGGGGCATCGCCTCGTCTTCCAGCTTCTGTCGCAGTTTCAGGAACTCCTTTACCTGCGGCAGCATAGACTTTTCGTCCTCAAAGAACCACTTGTGATATTTTTCAACCACAAATATTTTACTGCGCACTACTAAAATCTGTCAATTCAGCGACGCATAAAGACGCCGCTAAAAAGGGAAAATACGTCGCTAATTTCTATTAGCGACGTATTTAGCGACGTTTTCAAGTAGTCGGGATTAACCTAGTCGTTAAACAAGAAAACGTCGCCATACGTCGCTATTGCGACGAGCTTTAGCGACGTGTCCACGTTGCTAATTTAGCGATTGCCAGCGACATAAAACGTCATAATTTACCGACGTAATCTAGCGACGTTGAGCGACTTGACATGCATCGATGCTGACCTGGCTTGAGAGCCATATGGCGACGTTCTGCGACTTTTCTACGTCGCTACAGTACCGATGTTTAGTGACGATCAGCGACGATATTCCTCACAGTTAGCGACGTTGATAGCGACATTTTTTTCGTCGCTGAAGGTCGGTAATCGTCGCTGAACGTCGCTAATATTAAAAAAAATAAAAAAAATACAGCATTTGCAGCATCCCCCACACCATTTGTTTCAGCAACAACGGTGTGTATCACGAACACAGTATCAAACAACACAGATACACACAATCACGAACACGTTTGAAACACAATCTCATCAATCAACACAGATATATGAAAATTTGTAACAACAATGTCAAACATAATGGTCCACAACTTAATTGCCAAGTATGGAAACGAATGGCTCAGAACACAACCTAAAATTCATTCTAGCATACATTAGTGTGAATCATCTATGTTCTGTACATATGGTGTAGTATATGTTCTTATCGTATGTAGTATCTGAAGAATGTAACAGAATCAAGATGAACTCACATAATGTAATACTAAGACGTCATCTACTACTATATATATAAGATATAGTGATAGGTTGTCGTATCATCATTGCCGAGAGATGAGGGTCGGAGGATAGTCAAGTTTATCTACGGCTACATAGTTTCTGTCTCGCCAGTCGAATGGCTGCAGGGACCATGTCCTGATCACGATGTCGTACCGTAGATTAATGCAAATGGAGCTGGAGCCAAAATACAGAAACCAAAATATGATATCCACCTGAAGTGTAGAGTCGGGGGAGAAGAACTTTTCCATCCTCTCCCTCTCTTGCGCTATCAACGTCACAACTTTTCCACCTCAAGTTCTGATCAAGCATCTTCCTTCTCCTCTCCTCCACCATGGCTCTGAACCCATCTGCTCCTCCCTACTTCCCTTCTTCTTATTTGACTCTCTCAGCCACATATGATATCCAGCTCAAGTGTAGAATCGGGGGAGAAGAAGTGGACAGGAAGAGGAGGGGGAAGCAGCATAGCCGGCGGTATGACCCGGAGGAAGTACAGAGGTTTTCTTCAACATACGTAGGAGAACTATAAGGATATATCTTTTTACAACATATCACCTTGTCAAAGACCCTTAATGTGATATCCATGTTACCGCGGTGTCGGAAGACTAACATGTCATAATTTTCTAAGCCGTGTGTTTTGACATAATCCTCCAACCGGATTTTAGTTCTATGTAATAATGCAAGATTACTACATAGGAGGAAAGAGTTGGGAGGATTATGTCAAAACACACGGCTTAGAAAATTATGACATGTTAGTCTTCCGATACCGCGGTAACATGGTTGTCACATTAAGGGTCTTTGACAAGATGACATATTGTTAAAAGATATATATAGTTCTCCTACGGATTTGAAGAAAACATCTGTACTTCCTCCGGGTCATGCTGCCGGCTGTGCTGCTTCCCCCTCTTCTTCCTGTCCACTTCTTCTCGCCCGACTCTACACTTGAGCTGGATATCATATGCGGCTGAGAGAGTCAAATAAGAAGAAGGGAAGTAGGAAGGAGCAGATGGGTTCAGAGCCATGGTGGAGGAGAGGAGAAGGAAGATCATGCTTGATCAGAACGGATGGCTCAGAACACAACCCAAAATTCATTCTAGCATACATTAGTGTGAATCATCTATGTTCTGTACATATGGTGTAGTATATGTTCTTATCGAATGTAGTATCTGAAGAATGTAACAGAATTAAGATGAACTCACATAATGTAATACTAAAACGTCATCTACTACTATATAAGATATAGTGATAGGTTGTCGTATCATCATTGTCGAGGAGGAGCCACTTCCCCCGACTCACGCAAACGCTCAGTGATACGTTCACGCAACCACCTCGAAAAAGCGAGATTTTTGGCGCGAGGAGAGCTGTCGTCCCTTGCAAGGATTGCATGAAGAGTCCTCTCGGTCTCACTAGCTACCGGTGCAGGATGAATATAACTTTCGGTCTCACTAGCAACCGGTGCCACTTCCTCCTTAACTGTAGGAGGAGCCACCTCAGCATTCACTGTTTCCCTCAAACGACGTGCCGCTCCTCGGGTCATGGGTGCCATCTGGTAAGCAAGCTAATATAATTATAACATAAGCAAGCTAACTAAAGGAACCATCATGTAATTTGAGTACATTTTCGAAAGCAGATAAAGTACAATAAATTCGATTTTTTGCCAAGTAGTAGAACGGATGGCTCAGAACACAACCCTAAAATTTATTCTAGCATACATTAGTGCGAATCATCTATGTTCTGTACATATGGTGTAGTATATGTTCTTATCGTATGTAGTATCTGAAGAATATAACATAATCAAGATGAACTCACATAATGTAATACTAAGACGTCATCTACTACTATATATATAATATATAGTGATAGGTTGTCGTATCATCATTGCCGAGGGATGAGGGTCGGAGGACAGTCAACTTTATCTACGGCTACATAGTTTCTGCCTCGCCAGTCGAATGGCTGCAGGGACTATGTCCTGATCACGATGTCGTGCCGTAGATTTAGGATTTAAAATATGGTATTCAGGTCAACTTAATTCAGTCAAAGGGTACTGAACAGAAAGTCTAATTATCCTATATTTCAGTAATGTTAGTGAGCTAAATCATACTCAACTGTCGAGAATACTTAGGAGAAAACTCATTCACAGGATTAGTATATCCATCCTTCGTGACATAGCTGAAATTTTATAGGGCTCGATAATAATTATTAGTCAATTTATTCATCATTTCAAAATCCTGAAAATGTCCAAAAAAACTCCCAGTATCAGTAAATAGGGCTCGAACCCTAAATTAGAATTCGAATCCAAGCAAAACATCAAATTGACAGTTGATATGCCCAAAAAGACGAGATTTTTCAGTATATAGGTGTCACACTGTGAATCTCGTATCCACACAATGGGACACGACGTGTCCAAACCAACAAAATAGGGGTCACACGAACTAGAAGCGAGTCCACGCTCTCGTATCCCCCGCAGCGAGTCCACTGTCAGTCTCGTGTCCCCCGCAGCGAGTCCACGCTCTCGTGGACACGAACTAGAAGCGAGAGAGAGAGCTAGAAGACGAGGAAAAACTGGGGAGGAGCTACCAGAGGAATGAGGAGGAGGAGAAGGAGGAGAAGGAGGAGCTACCTGAGGAAGGAGGAGGAAGAGAAGGAGGAGGCCGGAGGAGGGAGATCGCCGGAGGAGCGCCGTGGAGGAGGAGGGAAATCGCCGGAGGAGCGTCGCGGAGGAGGAGCGCGCCCAAAATTAGGGGAAAAAATTGTGAAATGATCGAAAAGGAAACCCTCGCTGGCTATATGAAACGTTTAGCGACGTCCGCATAGGACGTCGCTAAACGTCGCTGATATATAATAAATAGCGACGCAACTTAAAATGCGTCGCGAAACGTCGCTATATCAGCGACGAGTACCGACGAACTTGCGACGCACTACCCCCATTTAACAAAATGTAGACGCTAGACGTCGCTATTAGTGGCTGTTGGCGACAAACAGCGACGTCTTATATTAACGTCGCTAAAACCCCAAACATTAGCGACGAAATTTCACGGAGTCGCTAAATACGTCGCTGATTTGACTTATTTTGGTAGTGGCAGTTCTTGTCTTCTTCGTAGAGTTTTTCTAGAGACTCCCATATGTCTCTAGCGATATTCTTCTTAGAATAGGATTCTGCTAGGGAATCCTCCATAGCATTCAGGATAAGCAACCTGCAAATGTTATTCTTCCTTCTCTACTTGGCCTGAAGTTTAGTAGCCACAGAGATTGCGGCAGCAGACCCAGTATCTGGAACGGTAGGTTCCTCTTCAAGAAGCACGTGATCCACGTCTCTGAGTTGAAATCGAGATAAACCTTCCTCTTCCAGACTTGATAATGCTCTCCATCAAACTTCTCTAACTTACAGAAGTCAGTGTTTAGGAGTGAAGCATTAATGTTTTCCATCGTAGCAATAAAGCTTTGAGATTGTTATTGTCGGGGCACAATTTTTCGATAGAAAAATTGAGAATATGAAACAATTATAAAAACAATGTTCCAACGCAACACTTCTAGGAAGGTTGCGCAAGTATAACGAAGATCTAAAAAGATATCGTTATGATATTACGAGAATCTAAAAAGATTTCGTAATCACAGCAATCTGATCGTAGTACTTCTAAAAAGAAGATACAATCAGAGTGTCATGCCCCAGTACCGAAATACAGAGACGGACTAGGCCAGCTACTCCATATGAGATACGTAACGTCATACGACGATCGTGGCTGTCGAGAGACTAGGAGGTACATGCTACAATCAAGTCTCCTATGGTCCCACAGAGTTCTATGTCTCAATCAATCAAGTCAAATCAGTAATTAAATGAACATTAAAGATAAAGCAGTAAGGCGTCCCTGACGCTTCATCAAAATGATCATGAGAGACTAGCTTTATAATTTAGCTATCTCAGAGAGTCAGGAGTACAAAATTATACACAGCTGCAGTCTGTTTAATTACAATTATGTACTGACACAAAATATTAAGTAATTCGGCTAACAGATGCCGGTGGCTAAACGTCGCAAAAGTATAAGCAGGAGTGGTGGAGAAGAAACCCACTCGAGTCCCCGAACTGCCATGCTCCTAGTATGCACCATGGATGTCAGGGAGGAAGATCGTGTCCTCTGGCTCTGCTACGGGATCTGGCCAAACAAAACCAGCGGGGTCAGCCCCGAATAGCAAGTACCGCCAAAGGGGCACAAGAGTTGAGATTAAAAACCCAGTTAGTAATACTTATGCTACTATTATAGGGTAGCGCAACATCCACGAACCCATCTGGCACCCTTACAACCAAACAAGGACAAAAGGTGCCGCATGGAGTCGGGATGTGTCGTACTCTATAACTTTCACATAAGTTAAAAGGTATAAGCAATAAAATCTCCTGATCGTGACTTCGGTCGACAGCCTATCGTAGCACAATAACCAACCCAACAATCAAACAAGAACATGGGTTGGATCATGCACCATGATAGACCATGTTCCTCAGTCATCACAGAAGTAGCACTTCACAACCAGAATAAGTCTTCCGTTCATAACTTCGGTCCACAGCCTGTCATAGTGCGATAACCAACCCAACAATCAAACAAGAACATGGGTTGGATCACGTGCCATGACAGTCCACTTCCCTCAGTTATTCCCGGAAGGTAATAGGATACAAGCAAGTCATTTTCACGGCCAATCAAGTCTACGAGTTTCTAGTGGGATGAGGTTATCCTCGCATCATGTTATTTAGAAATCCTCAGATCGTATCTTTCCAGCAAGGCTAGCCAACCCAGGGGTTCGCGTAGACAGGTATGATTGAGCACAGGTCCCTCGTAAGGCCACCTTGCTAAAATATATAATATATAGCAGGAATTAATCGGATACAGTCATCCACTCGTTGCAGATGACACAGTATCCGTGGAGACCAGCCGGCGCGTCAAGACAGTATCTCAAGGCGGCTGGTATAACACGATCTCGGGATTTTGCCCTCCCCATGCATCTAGTACATTTAGTTGCCTAATTTAACCCTAGGTGAAGTCTTGGACTTTCATGCTGTGGCCTGCATGATTATCCTCCTAAAGTCGTACTTTAGTACGAGTACCCCAAAGAGGATCCATGTCAATCAGTATGTCAACATGTTCTACCCTCCTTAGTGTAATACATCATTGCAAATACGCCACGTGGAGTTACGAGTCATTTGTCGAGCATGAACAAGAACAGGAACATTCAGGTACATGTATCAGGTAGGAACACTTTGTTCTCCGGGTCACATTAGTGCTCATATCATGCTCGGAACAAAAGGCGTAAGGATATAAAATGGGCATATAATATATATATATATAATAATAATAATAATAATAAGGTAACAATATAGGACACAAAAGTCCATGCCGCCAAAGGGGAGTGAGTCCATGCGGCCGGGTCAATACTGGTTCATGCGGCTTGGACTGCACGCTCATGCGGCTCAGGGAGCCCAAGGCGCATGCGGCTGGAAAGGCGGGTTCATGCCGACGAAGGGGTGTCAGCTTATGCGGCTGCGAAGGGAGCAATCGCCAGGCGGCCGGGGTTCAACAGCATATGCGGCTAGGATCAGACGAAGTCCTATGCGGCTGAGCATGGGCGATACCTATGCGGCTGGATGATGGATAGGCTTTATGCGGCCCAAAACAGTAGCGCATATGCGGCTGGATGCAAAAAGAACTCATGCGGCTGAAGGCTAGCTGCATGAAGTCCATACGACTCAAGATAACAGGGGCTCATGCGGCTGAGTCTGATCAAGGCTATGCGGCTCAATTACTTGCCACATGAAAATTCATGCGGTCAAGTACTCAAGCAAGTCTTATGCGGCTAGGAAGGACTTTCCATGCGGCTGAGCTCGAACGAGTCTCATGCAGCTGGAAAGGCCATGCAGCCAGAGACTTGCCGCATGAAGATTCATGCGGTCAAGTACTGCTCTTCTTCTCCACTTGTCCGAAAAGAGGAGCCAAGCAACCATGGCTTCCAAGCTACACAAAACCTTCATCCGGAGCCCAAATCGGAACTTCCTTAGGTCAAAATGGGGTAGAACGAGATCCTCTACAACATGGAACCATCAAAACTAGGAAATAACAAGATTAAGTAGATCAAAACCCAAGAAATCCGAAAATAAAGTAAACCTAGATCTACAAAAATCAAAGCTTCAAAATGGAAACTTCCAAGTTCTAAACTAGTATAGGTTGAGGAGAAGAACATATTTTGGTAAATAGTTTTGTAAGAAAGCATTGACAAAATTATGGATCCATCTCTTGAGCAAGTTGGTACTTGCCTTGGTTGATGGAGGAAATATTTGGTTGGTGGAGGAAGTAAATGAGAGGAAGTAAATGAGATGAGAGAGAATGAGATGAGTATATATAAAGATCTTGGACCCATGGGTTCATGATGAACCAAAGGGTTTAAGATGAACCATTGGTGAACCAAGAATAGGTTACCCAAATGAGCCAAAACTGTAGGCCCAAATGCAGAAAATAAATTAGGAAATAACATTTTGTCGAATATTTTGGGAAATGCATGAAGAAATACAGTATAATAAATACAGTTATAAATACAAGATAAATACGATTTATCGGTTTACGTATTAAAATATGTATTCCAGGATCGGGGAGTGACATCTCTACCCTTCTTAGAAAAATTCCGTCCTCGAAATTCCAGCCAAGACAGGATAGTGAAATCAGGGCAAGCAAGGCTCAATCATATATAAGTTAACTACCATAGCAGTTATTATCATACATCACAAAGTGCAAAACAAGCAGGTACAGATAAGCATGGAATCGTGTCAATAAGGTGCAAAAATATACCTTATCAGTCAAACAAATGCGGATACCGAGATCTGATCTCGTCCTCGCGCTCCCAGGTTGACTCTCCCGGAGAGTGATGGTTCCAAGAAACACGGACAAGGCTTATCGTCCGATTCTTGAATACCTTCTCTCGTCGGTCTAAAATAGATACGGGTTGTTCCTCGTAAGTTAGGTCGGTACCAACGACTAACTCAGAATGATCGAGGACATGACTCGGATCCGGGACATACCCACGTAATTGGGATACATGAAACACATCATGTATGCCAGTTAACGAAGGCGGAAGGGCAAGTCGATAAGCCACATCGTCTATCCGAGCGAGAATCTTAAAAGGACCAACGTATCTTGGACTAAGCTTTCCTCGGGTTCCAAATCTGATGATACCCCGAGTAGGCAAAATCCGCAGAAACACTTGGTCGCCAACTCTGAACTCTAGGGGCCTACGATGTTGATCTGCCCAATAACGATGTCGGTCCTGTGCAATTCGAAGGCGCTCTCTGACCAACTTAACTATCTCCACAGTCTGCGTGATCATCTCTGGCCCCAGCAACTTCCGTTCTCCGACGTCGTCCCATGCCAAAGGGGACCTGCACTTCCTTTCGTACAATGCTTCGAACGGGGCCATCTGAATGCTAGCCTGATAGCTGTTGTTATAGGAGAACTCCACTAGATGAAGGTGATCCTCCCAAGATCCGCCAAAATCTAAGGTACACGCCCGTAGCATATCTTCTAACGTCTGAATGGTTCTTTCTGATTGCCCGTCGGTTTGTGGATAATAAGCAGTACTGAACCTTAACTTGGTTCCCAAACTTTGGTGTAAGCTCCGCCAAAAATGAGAAGTAAACCGCGTATCCCGATCTGATACTATACTAACTGGAACACCGTGCTGCCTTACTATCTGCTTCATGTACATTTCTGCTAACTGCTCAGTAGTCTGTCCAACTCGAAAGGGAAGGAAATGAGCGACCTTCGTGAGTCGATCTATAATTACCCAGACTGTATTTTTGCCAGCCGGGGATCTAGGTAAACCGGTCACAAAGTCCATCGTGATGTGCTTCCATTTCCATTCTAGGATAGGAAGCGGCTGTAGCAATCCTGCTGGTCTCTGCTGCTCGGCTTTCACCTGCTGACATACCAGACACTTGGATACAAATCTCGCTATCTCTCTTTTCATGCCATTCCACCAAAAGAACTGCCTGATATTTCGATACATCTTCGTTCCTCCTGGATGAATGGAGTAAATAGAACTATGAGCTTCGGACATAACTTCTTGCCGAAGGTCTCCACTCGGTACACAGAGTCTGTTTCCAAACCTGAGCGTACCATCTTCATGAATCACTAACTCCTTCCTACGGCCTGATTCACACTCCGACCGCAACTTCTGAATCTGTGGATCTCCTGCTTGTGCTGCCCTTATCCTCTCTACTAAGGTTGATTGAATCTGCATACTGGTCATTCTTCCTATATCCCTTGGCAAAACTACTTCGATTCCCATATTCTGAAGGTCTTCTCAAATATGCTTCTGCGAGGTCAGGATAAAGGCACTGTCTCTCCTACTCAGTGCATCTGCAACTATATTCGCCTTGCCTGGATGATACTGAAGATCCAAGTCAAAATCCTTCAGTAGTTCTAACCATCTTCTTTGCCTCATGTTCAAATCTCGCTGCGTGAACACGTATTTCAAACTCTTATGATCAGTATAGATCTCTACCCGATCCCCGTATAAATAATGCCTCCACAACTTGAGTGAAAACACCACAGCTGCTAACTCCAAATCGTGAGTCGGGTAATTCTTCTCATGGTCTCGAAGCTGTCGAGACGCATATGCTATCACCTTTCCGTGCTGCATCAATACACATCCAAGGCCCTTCCCAGATGCGTCACAATATACTGTAAAGCCTCCCACTCCTACTGGAAGCGTCAAGATCGGGGCTGAGATCAACCTCTTCTTTAATTCTTCAAATGATGCCTGACAGCTAGCTGACCAAACAAACTCTATGTCCTTGTGCGTCAAACGCGTTAAGGGCGCAGAGATCATGGCAAAGTCCGCCACGAACCTTCTATAGTAACCAGCTAATCCCAAGAAACTTTGCACTTCTGCAACCGTTCTCGGGACTGGCCAATGCTCTACGGCCTCAATCTTCTTCGGATCCACTGACACTCCTGCCCCAGAAATTACATGCCCCAGGAACGAAATATGATCTAACCAGAATTCACACTTGTCGAGCTTCGCATAAAGTTGATGCTCCCTCAATGTCTGCAAGACAGTCCTAAGATGTTTCTCATGCTCATCTTCACTGCTGAAATAGACAAGAATGTCATCTATAAACACCACCACAAATTTATCCAAGTACGGCAGAAAGATGCGGTTCATTAAATCCATGAATACTGCGGGGGCGTTGGTTAGTCCAAAGGGCATTACTAAAAACTCATAATGCCCGTATCTAGATCTGAATGCTGTCTTCGGTATGTCTTGCTCCCGGACTCTTACTTGATAGTATCCCGACCGAAGATCGATCTTGGAAAAGACACTGGCCTTGCTCAACTGGTCAAACAGGTCATCAATCCTTGGTAGCGGGTACTTATTCTTCACTGTTACTGCATTCAGCTTGCGGTAGTCGATGCACATCCTCGTCGACCCATCCTTCTTGGGAACTAGAATCACTGGCGCGGCCCAGGGCGATTTACTGTCTCGGATGAATCCCTTAGACTTCAACTCTTCTTCATGTTGATACAACTTATCCTGTTCTGACGACGACATTCTGTAAACTCTGTCTGCAATAGGCCTCGTTCTAGGGTTCAACTCAATGCTAAATTCTACCTTTCTGACTGGGGGTATCCCTGGGAGCTCATCAGGGAAGACGTCGAGAAAATCTTCGACTACTCTCGGAATCTGTCCTGGCTCTGACACTGCTGCTGAGATGACGCCTCCGGCCTGATTCTTCAAGGTTCGAGTAAAGATGAACTGCTCCATCCCAGGAACGCTGAATATGATCCTACCTCCTCTACAATCAATTATCGTATGACTGTCTCTCAACCAGTCCATGCCAAGAACAACATCAAAATGACCCATAGGGAATTCAATCAATGACGCGGACAATAAATGCCCACACACCTCTACCGGACATGAAAAGCGCACTCTGCTAACTTCTACAAGCCCATTGCCGGTGAGTATATCCATCCTCTCCGGCAATGCCTCAAACTCTAATCCAATCCGTGTAGCATATTGTGCAGAGATGAATGAATGAGTAGCGCCTGAACCAAACAATGCTACAGCGGGAAATGAGGTGACGAGAATTTTACCTGCCACCACGTCACTAGACGCTAGAGCCTCTCCCAAGGTCAATGTGAGAGCCTGGCCCCGTAGAGCCCCTCGTTGCGGCCTTCCTCGACCATGCTGTTGCTGCCTCTGAGGGCCCTCGGCTTCCTGTGCCTGGCGGAACATCTGAGCCTGCATTGGTAGTCGCTGGGCTAGGGGCCTTACTGCTAATACTGGCCCTCCACTCGGGGTTGCCACTGGAGCTGGCAACGCTGGAAACTGTTGAGCTGGCCCTCCTGGCCTCTGCATCATAGGACAAGTGGAAATACGGTGGTCTGAACTACCACACCTCAAGCATAAGCCATTCGCTGACCGGCACACCTCCCTCGTGTGCCCTGCCTTCCCACAGAATGTACAGCCCTGGGGTGCTCCCTGACGCTGTTGCTGGTTTCTCGGCTGCTGATGCCGTACTGGCGCTGTATTAGTTGACACGGCCGTCCTCCGCGGCGCTCCTGCATCATAAATACGTACACCGGGTGCTGGTGCCGATGTTCGCTGCATTGCTCCTCCTCCAACCTGGGAATGAGATCTCTTCTGACCTCCTGCCCTCGATGCCAACCTCTGCTGGGTAAGCTCGTGCCTCCGGGCTGCCGTCAAGACAGCGTCAAACGTCTGGTAGTCGTGTCCCTCCACAAGCTGTAGTAGTTCCAAATAAAGTCCCTGCTGGAACCTCATAGCTTTCTCTGGCTCCGTTGCCACCATTGCTGGTGCAAAACGGCATAATCTGCAGAACTCTGCTGCATACCCATCTACGGTCTTGCCTGCTTGCTTGAGACTGATGAACTTCTGCTGGAGCTCATATCGAGCTACTACGCCAAAATACTTGGCCTTGAATCTGTCACTGAAGGTGGTCCAACGAACAGGGCATCTTGTACCAACTTCTTCTGATGCCCACCAGTCGTGGGCAAGATCCTGAAGTACCAGTTTGACCTGATCAACCTTCTCATCATCTGGAACCTTGGCTGCCACAAGAATGGCTTCGATGTCTTGAATCCATGCATCCGCAGTGATGGCATCCTCCGTACCATCAAAATACCTCGGGTTCAAGCGACGGAACCTTCCTGATGCTCCCGAGTCAACCCCGGCACTCCTCTCAAGAGCTAACTGAATTCTTTGGTTCAACAACACGTTATGCTCCTGCTGCCGAGTCTGCTGCTGTTCGTTAGTGATAAGAAACCCCTGGATGATCTCTAGGAGTGCTACGGCATCTGGTACTGCCGTCGCTGCTGGTGCTGCAGGAGTTTCAATAACCTGCGGCTGCACTGCCTCTGGTTCCATTTCTGCTCGTGCCTGCACTGGAGAAGGTTCTCTCCCCTGTTGCTGCCCAGTCGAGCCATGCTCTTGCTGCTCTTCCTCATGGGCCTCACCCGCTACTGAGAATGAAGCACCCCTATAGAGAAGAATATAAGATTATCAAGTCCGGACGAGGAAGATTTCGAGGATGCAAGTCAGGTTAGAGATCAAGGCAAGGACAGAGAATTTGAAACAGAATTTCAAGGGGAACAAGTCTTGATTGAGACTCCTAATAATTCACAATACCCCACAAGTCTAAAAATCAGACCTGCATAGGCCACCACTAAAACCTTGTCACGCCCCAGTACCGAAATACGGAGACGGACTAGGCCAGCTACTCCATATGAGGTACGTAATGTCATACGGCGATCGTGGCTGTTGAGAGACTAGGGGGTACATGCTACAATCAAGTCTCCTATGGTCCCACAGAGTTCTATGTCTCAATCAATCAAGTCAAATCAGCAATTAAATGAACATTAAAGATAAAGCAGTAAGGCGTCCCTGACGCTTCATCAAAATGATCATGAGAGACTAGCTTTATAATTTAGCTATCTCAGAGAGTCAGAAGTACAAAATTATACACAGCTGTAGTCTGTTTAATTACAATTATGTACTGACACAAAATATCAAGTAATCCGGCTAACAGATGCCGGTGGCTAAACGCCGCAAAAGTATAAGCAGGAGTGGTGGAGAAGAAACCCACTCGAGTCTCCGAACTGCCATGCTCCTAGTATGCACCATGGATGTCAGGGAGGAAGATCGTGTCCTCTGGCTCTGCTACGGGATCTGGCCAAACAAAACCAGCGGGGTCAGCCCCGAATAGCAAGTACCGCCAAAGGGGCACAAGAGTTAAGATTAAAAATCCAGTTAAATAGAATGATTGATAATAGTAATACTTATGCTACTATTATAGGGTAGCGCAACATCCTCGAACCCATATGGCACCCTTACAACCAAACAAGGACAAAAGGTGCCGCATGGAGTCGGGACGTGTCGTACTCTATAACTTTCACATAAGTTAAAAGGTATAAGCAATAAAATCTCCTGATCGTGACTTCGGTCGACAGCCTATCGTAGCACAATAACCAACCCAACAATCAAACAAGAACATGGGTTGGATCATGCACCATGATAGACCATGTTCCTCAGTCATTCACAGAAGTAGCACTTCACAACCAGAATAAGTCTTTCGTTCATAACTTCGGTCCACAGCCTGTCATAGTGCGATAACCAACCCAACAATCAAACAAGAACATGGGTTGGATCACGTGCCATGACAGTCCGCTTCCCTCAGTTATTTCCGAAAGGTAATAGGATACAAGCAAGTCGTTTTCACGGCCAATCAAGTCTACGAGTTTCTAGTGGGACGAGGTTATCCTTGCATCATGTTATTTAGAAATCCTCAGATCGTATCTTTCCAGCAAGGCTAGCCAACCCAGGGGTTCGCGTAGACAGGTATGATTGAGCACAGGTCCCTCGTAAGGCCACCTTGCTAAAACATATAATATATAGCAGGAATTAATCGGATACAGTCATCCACTCGTTGCAGATGACATAGTATCCGTGGAGACCAGCCGGCACGTCAAGACAGTATCTCAAGGCGGCTGGTATAACACGATCTCGGGATTTTGCCCTCCCCATGCATCTAGTACATTTAGTTGCCTAATTTAACCCTAGGTGAAGTCTTGGACTTTCATGCTGTGGCCTGCATGATTATCCTCCTAAAGTCGTACTTTAGTACGAGCACCCCAAAGAGGATCCATGTCAATCAGTATGTCAACATGTTCTACCCTCCTTAGTGTAATGCATCATTACAAATACGCCACATGGAGTTACGAGTCATTTGTCGAGCATGAACAAGAACAGGAACATTCAGGTACATGTATCAGGTAGGAACACTTTCTTCTCCGGGTCACATTAGTGCTCATATCATGCTCGAAACAAAAGGCGTAAGGATATAAAATAGGCATATAATATATATATATATATATATATATATATATATATATATATATATAATAATAATAATAATAATAATAATAAGGTAACAATATAGGGCACAAAAGTCCATGCGGCCCAAGGGGAGTGAGTCCATGCGGCCGGGTCAATACTGGTTCATGCGGCTTGGACTGCACGCTCATGCGGCTCAGGGAGCCCAAGGCGCATGCGGCTGGAAAGGCGGGTTCATGCGGACGAAGGGGTGTCAGCTTATGCGGCTGCGAAGGGAGCAATCGCCAGGCGGCCGGAGTTCAACAGCATATGCGGCTAGGATCAGACGAAGTCCAATGCGGCTGAGCATGGGCGATACCTATGCGGCTGGATGATGGATGGGCTTTATGCGGCCCAAAACAGTAGCGCATATGCGGCTGGGTGCAAAAAGAACTCATGCGGCTGAAGGCTAGCCGCATGAAGTCCATGCGACTCAAGATAACAGGAGCTCATGCGGCTGAGTCTGATCAAGGCTATGCGGCTCAATTACTTGCCGCATGAAAATTCATGCGGTCAAGTACTCAAGCAAGTCTTATGCGGCTAGGAAGGACTTTCCATGCGGCTGAGCTCGAACGAGTCTCATGCGGCTGGAAAGGCCATACGGCCAGAGACTTGCCGCATGAAGATTCATGCGGTCAAGTACTGCTCTTCTTCTCCACTTGTCCGAGAAGAGGAGCCAAGCAACCATGGCTTCCAAGCTACACAAAACCTTCATCCGGAGCTCAAATCGGAACTTCTTTAGGTCAAAATGGGGTAGAACGAGATCCTCTACAACATGGAACCATCAAAACTAGGAAATAACAAGATTAAGTAGATCAAAATCCAAAAAATCCAAAAATAAAGTAAACCTAGATCTACAAAAATCAAAGCTTCAAAATGGAAACTTCCAAGTTCTAAACTAGTATAGGTTGAGGAGAAGAACATGTTTTGGCAAATAGTTTTGTAAGAAATCATTGACAAAATTATGGATCCATCTCTTGAGCAAGTTGGTACTTGCCTTGGTTGATGGAGGAAATATTTGGTTGGTGGAGGAAGTAAATGAGAGGAAGTAAATGAGATGAGAGAGAATGAGATGAGTATATATAAAGATCTTGGACCCATGGGTTCATGATGAACCAAAGGGTTCAAGATGAACCATTGGTGAACCAAGAATAGGTTACCCAAATGAGCCAAAACTGTAGGCCCAAATGCAGAAAATAAATTAGGAAATAACATTTTGTCGAATATTTTGGAAAATGCATGAAGAAATACAGTATAATAAATACAGTTATAAATACAAGGTAAATACGATTTATCGGTTTACGTATTAAAATACGTATTCCAGGATCGGGGAGTGACACAGAGTTACTAGCAGCAACGAAGAAGGTGACTGGCGATAGATGGAAGAACTCCTGCTGGGATGAATGATCACCGTTGCTCAAAGCTTTATTCGCCCTACGCGAACAGCTTCCAGGAACCAGCAAGTTCGTCGGAGAACTTGGAACACTCCTGCTCTTCTGACTCCTCGGACGGACACGAATTCTCGTGAAAAAGCAACGCTGGTGCGGCACCTTTCCTCTCTCTCTCGAAGGCTGCAGATCAGAACTGTGTTAAAGAACATGTCTGAAAATCTCTGTTTACTTGTGCTAAAGAACACTTCGTAAATTCTCTGGTGGCTTCTCTTTCTGTTCTGTTCTGTTCTGTAACCTGTGAGAGAGGAGGAGGAGGCCTTATATAAGCCCCTGCAACAACTGCCCGGTTAGCACAATGTTAGGGACGTGGTAGTAACCACCCCGAACATGGAGCAACCGCTCAGAACATGCAAGGACACGTTCTGCTGGAAGTTGTGCCACCAGCGTAATTTACACTTTACGCACACAGCCCCTTTTACGCACCCTACGCACACTATGCACTCTACGCACACTGCGTACACTGCGCACACTGTGCACTCTACGCATGCTGCGTACGCTGCGCACACTGCACGTACTGGGCGTACTGGGCTGCGTAACTGGGCCAGCGTAACTGGGCTCGCATAACGGGCCGCGCAAGTGGCTCGCGCAACGAGCGTACTATGCGCCTAGCGACGATGCTGACGTGCTAAGTGCAAAGTGCGCCAACAAAACGCCACATTACGCCTCATGTGCCCTTGAGCCCGAGTCCGAGCCCGAGTCCGAGTCCGAGTCGCTAAGCCCCAACGGGGCTTAGCTCCTATGGAAATAAATTTCCCAAGAGCAAAAAGCATGAATGCTTTAATTGTTGATTTTAGCCTTTTTCCCATTAGAAAAATAATCCCACATGGCAAACCCATGTGCACCTCTACACCACATGTGCATCTCCAATAATAGCAAAGCTAATATATAGAGATACAAACCATTTGTTTTTTCCGATGTGGGACTAAACCTTTCTAGAGGAAAAAGCAAAAACCCAACAAGATCAAGACGTTTATCCAGAAGATTTTGAAACTGAACTTTTTGATCAACGGTCCAATCTTCACTAAGCATCGTCTTGAACTCTTTGTGTGTGTTGCACTTCTTGACACTGTGTCCCAAACAACCACAGAATTGACAATATTTAGGCAATCTCTCATACTTCAACGTGACAGTGCAGACCAAGCTGTTGCCCATGGCCACCTTTAGCATTTGTACCAATGGCTTGGTAATGTTAACTCTGATCCTGATCCTAGCAAAAACAATCCATTTTAATGCATCTTGAACAGAAGGGGGCGTGATCTTACCAACGTGTGCAGCCACTGAGGATACAAAATCGATTGTGAGAAGATTCACTGGAAGTCCATGCAATTGCACCCAGAATTCACTGTCAGCAAACTTGTACTCGATCGGGAGTTTATTTGGATAGCATCTCTCTATTATCAGCAAGTGATGATTGATCTTCCATGGCCCATTGGTAGCAACAAATTCTAGATCCTCCAACTTTGTGAACTTTGCGGAAAAGGAACCATCATAATACTCCAAGATCTTCACTGGTTCTTTGCATTTCCAAATTTTTGGAATAGTGGATGAAATGATGTGAGGAGGATAACATTTCGAACTCAGGATTTTAAAAAACAGATAATGATTCCAATCCGCTTGAGGATTTTTTGAAGGTGTATTTGAGGATGGATCGGAATCAATAGATGATAAGGCCAGCAGAGAAGTGAGTTTTAATATGGTATCTTCATAAGAAGGAAGAGGTGTATTCATTCTGAGAAGCAGATGGAGAGAATAGAAGCGGACATTACATGAGAGTAAGCAAAGAGGAGATAAAGGAGGAAGAAGCAATTAAGGAAGAGGAGATAAAGGAAGAAGAAGCAATTAAGGAAGAGGAATAGAATCCAGGAAAGCAGGAAGAGAATCAAGCAACAGTAAGGTGGTGCAGTTAATGAACGCCATTACTCCTCAGAGGGCGTGGGGAGAAAACAAAAAATACTCCAAATGCCACAGTAAGGTGGTGCAGTTGACCATTATGATTTCAAACGCGCTTGTTGGCACGCGCTTTTGTTCGCGCAGTGCACGCAGGTGGCGGTCTGGCCGGCGGCAGGCTGGCCGGACGCGGAGCACAGCGGGGTAGGGGGGGCGAGGTTGAGGGGAGGGCCGTTGGTCGCTGCCGCTTGCGAGCAGAGGCACGCGCATAAACACGTGCCATAGGGCATTTTTGTTATGATTTTTTCTGCAACATTTAATGTCGAGCACCAATGGAAGTAAAACTGGACCGTAGTATTTAAATCTCATATAACAAATTTCCATTTATAACTCCTAATGTAGAGCCGTAAAATAATCATAAGGACTTCGGATTTCAATCACAAATTTTATTTCCGGGCACGGTCACATAATAGCAATTTGAAGACAAATCTCGGCAGCATGATCAGTTGCTAGTATCCAAGTGAGTTCTTGCACTCGTTTTGTTTACACGCAGTATGCGATAGCTCGCATTGGTGCAGACACTCTTTCTGCTCATCGAGGAAGGCAACGTCGACGCAGTTGTCCTCGACGCAAATATTCAAGTAATCGTCGCACAGGGGCTCGCACCAGTCCGTCTCGGTATCTGTATCGGTATCGACACCGGGAGTCTCCACTCGAAGGGGGATCACCGTGGGCGTCCAAGCCGTCGGAGCCACTGCAGCTGTAGATGATTCTGGGGGCTGTGCCATGAAGTCTTCATCGGCTGAGGCCACCAGCAAGAACATGAGCATCGATACCGCGGCAATGCTCATAGTCACGGTTGCCATATATGTTCTTGAGTGTCGATGCGATCGGTTGGAGCCTGTTGATGAACTTTATGTATATATATAGAGGACTGGGTGATGATTCTAACGGTTGCATGCATTTGGAATTGAAGATCGTCCACTGCACACTTGTTGCGTGACCTCGAGATCGTGTCGTGCAAATCAAGTGCTGATCAGTGCGAGTTCATCTATTTTGTGCTCCATCAAGAAACGAAGTTTTTTAGACCCCCTCTTGTGAAGTTCATCTATTTTGTGTGTATGTACCAGTTACTTTCTTGTTGCTTGGATGTAATGCTTGTCCATTCCAGTGTCGTATACTAGCAGTAGGCCTACTTAGACATGAGCATTTTACAAACATATGTCACGTAAATCTTGTAATCCATAGATGGATTATGGCATATATGGAGGTTTAAACGAAAGTAATAGAAAATTGAGTAATGATATTCGTACCTCCAAATTATCCCTTCAAACCATCATTCCTTATGTGGCAGCTGACATAGAATGTTAAATAATATTATGTGTTATATGACATGGCATATGCATGGCAAATTTTAATCCAAAAAGTTAATTATCCAAATTTCTCATGTTAATGTTAATGTTAATGTAATGTTAATGTTAATGTTAATGTTAATATATATTATTGTTAATGTTAATGTTAATAATAATTTTAATGTTAACATTAACATTAATATTAATTTTAATTTCAATGTTAATTTAAATTTTGTCATGTCAGCTGTCACGTCAGCTGTCACGTAAGGAGTGATGATTTGGAGGGATAATTTGGAGGGACAAATAGCATTATTCTAGAAAATTATATCTTTGGTGCGTTTGAACCTTATTTTTTCTGTCTTCTATATTACAGTGGTGAAATATCCTACGAACAAAGAAACTTCTTGTTTCATCCTATAATATATCTCTCACAAGTAGACGAAGAAGAAGAG
Source organism: Iris pallida (assembly GCA_029216955.1). Classification (NCBI taxonomy): domain Eukaryota; kingdom Viridiplantae; phylum Streptophyta; class Magnoliopsida; order Asparagales; family Iridaceae; genus Iris; species Iris pallida. Next base: position 4,532,184 of record JANAVB010037619.1, read on the forward strand.
GAAATATAAATCTAAGTTATTCTGAAAGTAGAGACAAGCTTCAAGGTTTCATCTCAGAGCTCTCCATATATATAGGCAACTAGGAAACCCTAGTAAGTGTAGTCCCATGTGGGCCAGCCACCCTTGTGAATCGGAGTCGGTCTGGGCTAGACCTAATCGGTTCGATTCGGTTGAGATGCGAACATACTCTCTCTCTCACAAATAATGGGTGTATCTCTTGTTCCAATTAGAATCATACATGTATGCGGAGTGCATGCGACCGTGAGTGCCTACAAGCAGAACACCTTAAGCCAAATCATAAATTCAATAAGACCAACATAAGAATAATTCCTATCACAAAATCAAATCATGTTGAGGAACTCATGCACCCCAAATCAATTTGTATTGTCTTATTCAAATATCTCTCAATCCCTCGAAGTAGAGAATATCCAATATATGATGGTCTTGTCGTCACTTAGTCACAAATCTTCGCAATTATCGAATGCACATAAAGCTTGGTTAGTGATTGATCATAGAACACACATCATGATATTCTTGCTATCTGTTGTTGTTTCTGTTACCAACATGATTTTCCAATCGCATGACTCCTTAATGTATGATATTGATTTCATAGTACAAGAAAATACATAAAAGTATAGCAGTCGTTTGGCTTCGAGCTTCACCGTATGGACCGATGCCTCTAACGGCATGGGTATGTACACAATAGTGCACAAAGGGCTTAGTAAAACCTGGAGCTCACATAGCAAATAAACAGATATCCATTCCTTCCTCTCCGCTCGACCATCATAGCACACATCATATGAAGATGTGTGGCACAATATAGGCACTCTCCCGGAGAGCGTATGTCTATCTCTATCAAGATACCTTGTAGTCGTAGCCTAATCGTCCTTTTGGCATTTGGCTAACTATCCCCCTTGTATTGTCCATTCATAAGCCACAACCAAAATACATTAATCCGGCTCTAAAAGGCACATGGAAGGTTGAGTTCTTCCATGTCGGTTGGACTATTTAGGATAGTACAACCACCTTGTCCTGACTTTTTCGAGACGGTCCATAAATGCTCCCATTATTCCATAGTCCCTAGCGCATTACCTCTATTCCTAGTGCACTCGTTGGTTGCATTATATCTCATCTTCAATGCACCCTCATGGTCGTTTGAAGTCGGACATTCATGTGAGTGAATCGACCTCGTGCCCGTTCAACATATTGTTTACCACATCAAACAAATTTCTTGTCGACTTTTGCACTCAAAATAATAAAACAAGTTATGGTATTAAAAGATATAAATAAGAAAACTATCCAAAAATATGTTCCTCTAATAACATACATACATGGTATAGGTTCAATGACCATATCACCAGAGACGGAGTTCCATAGACCTAATGTGTGCCACAAAATGCTCCTTTCCAATCCCTTTTGTCAGAGAATCAACAATTATTTTGTTGGTGTCTAAATGCTCCAATTTGATTTTGTCCTTTTTCGTATAAAGTGATGACGAATCTCAATGTGTTTGGTTCGTCCGTGGTACTTGGTATCCTTCACGTATGTAATCTCTAAAATATTATCATTTGTAGAGGGTTACATCATCTGCAGCATATAAGGAACCACCTGTAGGTGCTGAAGAAACCTCATATACCACGTTGCTTCTTTGCATTGTTGTAGAAGTTGTCACGTACTATTCCTCTATAATAGACATATATACAAAAAAATTTCTTTCTCTGGCAAGAGATAGTTCCACCAGTTAGCATGAAAACATAACCGGATGTGGATGCGGATGTTTGAACCCCCGAAACACAAAAAATAATGGGTTGTCCCACTTAAGTATTGTAAGATCCTCCTGACATCCTTCTAATGGGCGTGTACAGGATTAGCATGGTAGAGATTCACTAGTCCTATTGCAAAGGTTGTATCGGGATGAGTACAAATCATATTATACATCAAGCTCCCAACAGTACTAGCATTGAGTACTTTTTCCATCAATTTATTTTTTTCCCATACTCATGGGATACTATTTTCTACTCATCATATGTCTAAAAGAAAAATGAGATCTTTAGACAAGAAGGGGTGGACCAACTTATAGTCGACAACATTAGGGGGCTATCGGGATCATACAAAGGTGGATTACAAGAAAAATTGCCATCACTATAGAAAGAAGGGCCACTAGCTATGAACAAGACTACAAGAAGCTCATAGATGAGAGGGACAAAGAAAAAGTGGATGATAAGGAGGATCCCTCGGCAATGGGAGAGCTCATCATCAAGACGATCGATACGGTGGAACCCTGTAGCTCGTATCCACTGGGTCTTGAACACGAGCCATCTTACTACGACATTCCATGAAGGAGTATCATTATGACGCACCGGATCGACAGATTTGGATGTGTGAAGATAGAAGATAAGGGGACAATGACATATTTGGACATTGGTGACGTACACTTGACAACTGAGCTTGGCGAGAAGCTCGTTCTCAAGGGGTTCTCCATGTACTAAATTTGTGTTATAACTTAGTGTCAGTCGAAAAGATGGCTGATGATGGATGTCTCAGTATGTTTGAAGACAAAGACTATAAGCTTACGAAGGGTTTCCAATTAATGGGTCAAGATATGTGTTGTGATAAGTATTTGATAGGAGGTTGTTGACAGTCAGGGGCCTGTCGATAAGGGTCTTCAAGAAGATTTGAGGATATGGATTTCGTTCGTCGAAAGAAATCAACGAATGGGGTAAGGATCTTGATGGTCATTCTATCGGTCGCATGACAGTTGGTTGATCTCCAGGTGGAGGTTGTTCTACGAATTCGATTTTAGTATCGAAAGGGGTGCCAAAACTTAATGGAATGACATCTTCAGCAGTTCAAAGTCATGAAGGAGATCATGGGGTGGAGTTAACTCAATATATGACACGTACACTTTCACTTTCACAATAGGTTCAACCCCCTCACCACACTCAAGAAGAAAAGAAAGATTACAATTGAAATCGCTCACCAACCCGTAGCAATCTTCCTAACCAAAGTTGATGATCCCTCGATTAGATCTCTTCTTCCTTCTGTCTTGGATGGCGAAGTCCTAAGAGCAAAGTGCGAAACTTTCTCTTAGATTTCCTGTGGACGAGCACCTCGAATCTCCACTATTGTGCTGTGCTTTGTGCCTCCATCCTCACCCTATATATATAGGATGAGAAAAACATATTTTATGTTATAATAGGATTTCTTAAATAGGAAGCCCTCAAATAAGAATCCTACTACACCTAACATCCTATTTTAGATTATAATAGGATCTCTTAAATAGAAAACCCTCAAATAAGAATCCTATTATATCTAAAATAGCCCAACACTAATTATGGACATCCAAATCAAATTAAATTAAATACCAAATCTAGACTGGACTCCAACAATCTCCCCCTCTAGTCTGATGAGAGAGTGTTGACCCCAGGGCTCCTTAACTGTACTCCATACCTGTCGTCATGCGACAGTTCCTGCTCCCACATGCCACTTCGATCCCCCGAGCTGCTTTGCATCTTCTTTCGTCTCCAGCTCCTCGACCGTCATGTCGACGCTAGCTGCCATGCGTAGCACCTCTTGCACCACTGGGATCCAGCCGATATCAATAACACGATCAAGACCGAAGTTCCTGACGATCAACCTCATCACAAGTCTCGACTGCCTGTCCCCGACTTATGTCTTCCACCATAAGGTGTTAACGTTCCGACGAGCTTCTTCATCCTTGGCTGGCCCAACCAAGCAGACGGTGCGGTCATCCTGAGATTCAAACTCCTGAACTTGCCCACCTTCGTGTCTGAACTTGAAGCTCCCCTATACACCTGTGTCCTCGAGTAGAACATCACGTACTGTGCATGTCGTCGATGACCCACAGCTTCCCCTGAAATATGTGAATGATGATGCTCCCATCTCAGATTGAGTTGGCTGCAAACCTTGATCTCCTTCGTGGCTTCGAACTGCTGAAATCGATGTCGCTCCGTAAAGCTTTGGCAAACCACCCGTAGCCAAAACCGGATCCGTAGAGCAACCCCCACCTGGAGACCGACCAGCTATCATGGGACCGACAGACTGACCCTCAATCTTTGACTCACCACCATCCTTCACTTTATCTCGACGAACCGAATCCTCCGTATCCCTCAAAGCACCTAGAAGCCCCTCCTCAGCAGGTTCTCTATGATCCACCTCCTGTCGAGCACCCCTCGAGCCTCCATCCGGTGTCTGTGGCCTACCTGTACAGCTCAGCGGGTTGAGTCTGTACATGCCATAACATAAATCTCCCCGAGCCAGTTGTTGGGAACCAGAAAGCATCCAATCTTTGTCCCCAAACAGACTACGACAGCCATCATCTGCCAGCCTCCCTACCAAAATTAAGTTGTAGCACAAACTCGGTACATGTCGCACACCCTTGAGAACGAGCTTCTCATCGAGCTCTGTTGTTAAGTGCACATTACCGATGCCTACAACTGTAGTCGTACCCTTGTCGTCCATCTTCACACGTCCAAACCTGCCGCCGCGGTATGACGTAAAAATCCTCCTATGTGGAGTAGCGTGATACGACGCCCCCGTGTCCATGACCAAGTCGCCGTCATGACACATGCCACAAGGTTCCTCTGCGTCGGTTCTTGCGATGATGATATCTCACATTGCTGTGAGATCCTCCTGATCGTCCTTGCCTTTTGCCTTCTCAACTTTGAGCTTCATGCAGTTCCTCTAGATATGACCCATTTTGCCACAGTGATAGCAGCCCTCCTTACGGTCCACAATAGCAAGATTCTGAGAACTCCTCTATGTCCTCGTTTGTGAATTGGGTCTTCCCTTCCAGTAGGAAGTCACCAGAGCGGATTCCTGCAATGATTCCACTTGCTTGTGTCGGACCTCCTCATTCAACAAGCTACTTTTGACAGCCTCCATCGTGACAACTCCATCAGGCATGGAGTTGCTCACCGACACCACCATTGTCTTCCATCTTTTCGGCAGAGAACTCAAAAGCAGTAGGACCTGAAGCTCATCATCAATCACCATCTTCATCGCAGACAGCTGATTGATGATACCTTGAACCTCGTTCAGATGTTGTGCCACTGGGGCACCCTTCGTGTACTTCGAGTTGACGAGTTGGCGAATAAGAAACGCCTTGTTGCCAGCCGTCTCAGCTTCTCCCTAATATTTTTGCTGAACTCTCCATGGACATGTAGTGAAACACCGAATCATCCAACCATTGGCGGATGAATCCAACGGCCTTCTGATCCAGTCGTTTCCAGTCTTCAGCAGCTTTGTCCATTGGCTTTGCGTTGTCGCCCTCTAACAGACCATGCAAGTCCTTGCACTAGAGTAGATCTTCCATCATTAGCGTCTAAATTGCCCAATTTTCCCCTGTGAGGGTGATCATACGAGTGTTCATCGGCTCCGTAGACATGGTTATCAGAACCTTCAAATCTCTGATACCAGATGTTGGGAATCGGATACGCCCTCTTGCACTCCGATACCGTGTCTAAGACGTTGCCGCAGCGAAAACTTAGGCCAACCCACCTGAAATAACCAACCCCCGTCTAACGGAACCAAGCACAGATAAAGACAAGTATATGGCGGTGACTACGTCACCTGGACAAATCTCAATCTCTATAACTGAGATAAAATTACAAGATTGACAAAAACTAATGTTGAATCCCTTGCCCTAATAGGTTCAACCCCCTCACCACACTCAAGAAGAAAAGAATGATTACAATTGAAATCGCTCACCAACCCGTAGCAATCTCCCTAACCGAAGTTGACGACCCCTATATTAGATCTCTTCTTCCTTCTGTCTTGGATGCCGAAGTCCTATGAGCAAAGTACAGAACTTTTTCTTAGATTTTTTGTTCATGAGCACCTCGAATCTCCACTTTTGTGTTGTGCTTTGTGCCTCCACCCTCATCCCATATATATAGGATAAGAAAAACCTATTTTAGGTTATAATAGAATTTCTTAAATAGGAAGCCTCAAATAAGAATCATACTACACCTAAAATAGCCCATCAACATCCTATTTTAGATTATAATAGGATCTTTTAAATAGAAAACCCACAAATAAGAATTCTATTATATCTAAAATAGCCCAGCAATAATTATAGACATCCAAATCAAATTAAATTAAATATTTAATCAGATTTGGACTCCATAAATATGATGTTACCAAATACAGACTGGACTCCAACACTAAATAATGCTGAGGCCTGGGATCAATTCCAGCAAGGGCTTGAATCTGATGCACCACCTCAGGCAGCATTTATCGTGATGACTGATTCCAGACCACCAGAGCCCTCTGCTCCTTCTCGGGGCCGTGGCCGTGAGCTAAAACAAGGTGGTCGTGGCAACAGTCAGAAAAGATAGCCCCATTACCAAATCTGCAGAGTTAATGGCCATTATGCCAACGCATGTCCCGACCGTTTCAATCGAAGCATCGGTGCTCCTTCGGCTAATATTGCAGGCTTTTTCTGCTATTTGCTCTATTACGGATCTGCTTGCCTCGGACTGGTACCTGGACATAGGAGCCTCGGCTCATATGACTCCTTCTCCAAGCAATTTGGACTCCTCCATGCCGTATACAGGTTCGAATACTGTCATTGTTGGTAATGGTGAATTATTATCTATATCTCATATTGTCTCATGCTCTATTAATGCTTCAATTAAATTATCAGAAGTGTTAGTTATTCCAGGGATCACTAAGAATTTGCTATCTTTGAGCAAGTTGACATATAATTTACCTGTTGTTGTGGTTTTTACTGAAAATTGTTTAACGATTCAGCGTCGAGTTACACAGGACATTCTGGCTCGAGGAAGTCGTAGGCATGGTCACTATGTTTTCGATGATAATAAGTTGGCATTGGTTACTGCTCATAGGCCGAAAGCATCTTTCGAAATGTGGCACTCCAGACTTGGTCATGTTTCTTTTGATGTGGTTTCCTTTTTACATAAGTTGGGAAGCATATATGTTACTGCTTTATTACCCAAACCTATTAGTTGTGACTCTTGTGAGCAAGCGAAAGGTAAACGTTTACCTTTTGTTTTGGATGAAAAACGCTCGTCTTCTGTTTTGGACCTAATACATTGTGATTTGTGGGGGCCCGTGCCCGTTATTTCTGATTCGAGTTTTCGATATTATATTATTTTTGTGGATGATTTTTTGAGGTTTACGTGGTTTTATCCTTTGCGATAAAAATCTAATTTTTACGATGTGCTACTTCAGTTTTATGTTTTTGTTGAAATCAGTTTTCTTGTCGTATTAAAACATTTCACAGTGATGGGGGCACTGAGTTTACAAACAATAGGGTGCAAAAATTCTTTCCGGAATCATGAATTAGACACATTCTTTCTTGTCCATACACACCACCTCAGAACGGACGAGTTGAATGTAAGCATAGACATGTCACTAAAACATGCCTTGCTATGTTGTTTCATTCTCACATGCCTATAAAATTTTGGGTTGATGCTTTCGGCACTGCTGTCTACATTATTAATCGCTTACCTACCAAGGTGCTCAAAGGAAAATTGCCGTTTGAGTTGCTATTCTCTGCTGCTCCTAATTTTGATAATTTTCATCCTTTCGGTTGTCGGGTATATCCATGTCTCAGAGATTATGCTGCACATAAATTTGAGTCTCGTAGCTAAGCTTGTATTTTTATGGTTTACAGCAGTTCTCATAAGGGGTTTCGTTGCTACAATCCTATATCCTTCCGCGTTTATATATCTCAACATGTGAAATTTGATGAATCTTTTTTTTCGTTCTCTAAGTTACCTGCCAGATTCGCCTCTTCTTCATTACATGTCTCAGGGTTTTTTGAACCTGCTCGGCTGTGTGGTCCTTCTACTCCCGGTCAGAATACTCGTATGGAGGTGCCATTATCGCCTCCGTGCACTATATGCTATCACGAGTCAACTCCTGCACATCCTGACATTCTACACGAGCATGATCATGACGAGCAACCTATCATGGAGCATGCCATTGCTGCAGTCGAGCCTGATCATGCTGAAGCAGACCCTAATGGCACTCTTGCCAACGTGTCTGGTGATGAGTCTACTTCTCCGCCCGGCTCTCTGGTTCTGCCTCCTGCGGTTTACCCCACTCGACCCATCCCATGCAAACATGGTGTCATACCCCGATTCTGTTGAATCGATAGTCGTCTCCCGGGCGTGATGTCGTGTGAACCTAATTTGTGATCGTACAAGGCATAGTCATAAGGTAATCCGAAATACGGGATCTAAGAGAGCAAGCAGACAAATTGAATCACACATTAAGTAGAGAGAACTTTGATCTTTATTGATAATAGACATCATTACAGACTCCAGTACATGACTCATGCCACGCAGGCTACAACATGACTCAATTACAAAAGAGTGCCGATGAGATAGCCGTTCCATATATTGCACATGCACATCCCTCAATTTACAACAGAGTATTCCAGTGACCTGGAATGGACGGACGCTGAGCCCTTTCTTGGACAATTGAGAGTCTTCAAAAGTGGAGTTGCGGAGAAAGTCTTCGACTCGCGACCGAAGCTTCAAAATCACGAACGTCGTCAAGCTAGTTGGCATGTCCTTCCTGATTCACGGGACCTGCAAAGAGCGAGGATCAGTATGATCACATGTACTGGCGAATGGCTAATTAAAATTCAACCTCCATATTTGATTCAAGCAGTTTTATAAACATGTTAGCTAGCTATTTCTGTGATCTTTCTAACCATCCTGATCGATTTGTATGTTAACATATTTTGAGGCAAGCATATGAAATTGTATACATTAAGCAGCTATCATATTCATCCCGTGTCACGTGCATTAGTTAAGCAGTGAAAGGGTGTGAAGGTCACTGGCAATGTCAAACCATCACGGACTATAACTGGGTTAGACGGCGACCCTTTCGCGGCGGATAGCGAGCCCTATGCGAAAGTTCCCGAATATTCGTTTCTTCCGGGCCGAATCGGTTCCTTGGCCCAGACAACCGTTCGAAAAAAACTACACCTTGTCGACAAGTTGTCCAATGACCATTTTACAGAGTCTTGAAAAATGTTATCTCTTTTCTAGAACCTTATACTTTCTCTTTTAGTTGCAAAACTTAGCCTTTTTTTAACTTGGTCGATTTACTTATTTAGCCATGTCGTTGCGATAAACGTTAATCGATTCATTCATTGTTTTGCATAGGCTAAGTGTAATTGCATAAGAAAGCACGTTTTCTATTTTCAATATCGGCAGTTTGATAGAAAGTGTTTTATGAAGAATCGTGCCATGATTTCTTGATTCTACACTATCATGACAAACAATTCATTTAACTTCATATTGATTTTGAAATAGAGGATCGAGGCGAAGGAGGTCAGCCACTCGCCTTAGACTTGCTTCATGCGAGGGACTGGTTGGCTGCGCTGACGTCGCCTACGCTATCACCTGCAATTGCATAAGAAACTGATTAGAACACTGTGTATAATTCAAGGAATTTCGATATGAATGTGAAGCTCGAAAATGCAAGTCATGAAAACCCATCGAAAACATTCACAAAAAATAAAACCAAAGCCAAATCAAGCGCGACATGAAAACCAGAGCAACGGGAGGTCTCTCCCGACTCAGTGTCAGAGCCAATCCTTGAGGCGCAACCCGCTGAATATGGGACTTAGTTCCGAAGAAGCCATTCCATAACGGGAAATTGATCTTAATTCAACCGTTCCCGTTCGACCGTTTCGGCCGATTCCGACCTATCGGTCCCGACCGAATCGATAGTGTTCCTTTCTCGCACACCTCATGGACGAAAACGGGACACGATGTAGGAACGGGGCACTACACATAGGGAAAGTCTGGTATCTCTAAACCTAAGCACATCATTTCGTATGCTTGTACTACTCTGTTTAATGCTCTTATTGCTGTTAGTGAGCCTCGTGGTTTCAAGTCTGCATTAAAACGCCCAGAATGGTTGGCGGCTATGCATGAGGAGCTTTCTGCCTTATCCTCCAATCAAACGTGGGATCTTGTGCCTCGTCCTGCAGAAACAAATATTGTGGGTTCGAAATGGGTCTTTCGAACTAAGTTTATGGCTAATGGTTCAATTGATCGCCATAAAGCCCACCTCGTTGCCCAAGGTTTCACTCAACTCCCAGGATTCAATTATTCCCACACTTGTAGTCCTGTGGCCCGGGCTTCTACTGTCAAAATTGTTTTAACTCTAGCTGTTCTGCACAATTGGCCTCTTCATCAACTAGACGTCAAAAATGCTTTTCTGAATGGTGTTCTGCCAAAGCCTATCTTCATGGAACAGCCGCCTGGGTTCAAAGATGTACAATTCCCGAATCATGTCTGTCGCCTTAAAAATGTATTATACGGGCACAAGCAAGCTCCACGTGCTTGGTTTCAACGACTCAGTGATTTTCTATTGAGCATTGGATTCTCATGTAGTTGTTCAGATTCATCTTTGTTCATATACATCCGTGGGTCGACTATTTTATATCTGCTAGTATATGTTGATGACTTCATCTTAACAGGGAATTCCTCAGAGCGTTTGCTGTCGTTCATCTCTCGTCTTCGCCGGGAATTTGCCATCAAGGACCTAGGTAAACTCAGTTATTTCTTGGATCTTGAAGTAACTTACACTTCTTCTGGCATTTTTTTGAATCAGGCCAAATATGCTCGTGATATTCTCCAACAAGCGGCTCTTGAGGATTCCAAACTCGTTTCCACTCCTTTAGTTGCAGGTTGTCAGCTTCCTACGGATGGCAAGTTGTTTGATGATCCTACCCTCTATTGCTCTTTAGTGGGCGCTCTTCAGTATCTCGCGGTTACTAGATCAGATTTGTCCTTTGCAGTGAATCTGGTCAGTCAGCACCTTCAGAGCCCAACTGTTGAGCGTTTTCAGGCAGTAAAGCGCATCCTTCGCTACGTGAAACATACACCATCATTCGGCCTTTCTTTCACTCGTAGCTTATTGCCTATGGTAGTTGCCTATTCTGATGCTAACTGGGCCCGTTGTGTGGAAACTAGACGATCTACCTATGGGCACTCCATTTATCTTGGTGGAAATCTAGTTTCTTGGAGTGCAAAGAAACAACCAATTGTCTCTCGTTCCAGCTGTGAGTCTGAATATCGTGCCCTAGCGAATGCAGCTTCAGAATTGATTTGTGTGCTTCAGCTTCTTCGGGAACTTCGGGTCCAGATCCCCTCATGTCCTACTCTTTTTTTGGACAACAAAAGTGCTATTTTTCTTAGTCAAAATCCAGGTGCTCATAAACGAGCGAAGCACGTTGATATTGACTATCACTTCGTCTGAGAACTCGTCTCGTCGGGTCGCTTAGACACGCAATTTACTTCATCCGACTTACAAATTGCGGACACCTTCACCAAGGCTCTTCCTCGCCCTCTCTTTGAATTTTTCGGGACAAGCTACGCGTTGGACCTTATCCCATGTCTTGCTTGAGGGGGGGTAATAGCATAAACTGACTTCAGAGATTTACTCTTTCCTTTTCCTACAATTAAGGGATTCCATCTATTATTTACTTAACTTACTCCTTGTATAGAATAGGCTATATATATATATATATATATATATATATATATATATATATATATATATATATAGTACAATGCATTATGTAATTCTTCATGGCAAATATTATTTTACCTAATAGTATATATACATTGACCCTTCGAAATTTTGCTGAAAAAATATAGGGCTAATTAGTGTTTAGACGCCGAGTTTTATACCAGTTGAGAGTTTTAAGTCCTGACATGTCCAATTGGAGAGTTAGACCTTATATTTTTAGTTTTTGTTTAGTTTTTCCTATTATACCCTCCCTTCATATTTGATAATAAAAGTTTTATATCCAGGTTATGGAGGGTATAATGAAAAAAATAAAATAAAAAAATAAAGGTCTAAGGTCTAAATTCTCTAATTGGACATGTTATGGCTTAAACTCTAAATTGATAAAAAAAATCGAGTATCTAAATGCTAATTTATTTGTTTATGTTGGACTTTCCATTGATTATATGGTGTGTATTAAGTTCAGAAAGTCTTCTCAATCCGAGACAAAAATCAAAAACCAAACCGAAAGGGACACGTGGCAGCTTCGGATTGGGCCAAAAAATTAAAAAAATAACAACCCTGCTACCATAGGTCGAAAAAATCAGTCAATCAAGGCCGACACGTGGCCGCAGTTTCAGCCGCGGTTGAAACCGCGGTCCATGTCGACCTGTTGTATATGTATTAAGTTTTTGGATTTTAGTTCAAGTATCAGTGGAACAGTCAACACCTTGATTTATTTATTCATACTGTATGTAATAGCAACGCAGACCTCTCCAGCAAGGAAGAGGACGTCAAAGTGACGACGACATCATATTTGTATCAGGACTCGAGAGAGGGGGGGGGGGGGGGGGGGGGGGGGGGGGGGGG
>JANAVB010037619.1:4551554-4601554 GCA_029216955.1 Iris pallida
GTGCGACTGCTATCAGGCAAGAATAGAAATTTTGGAGATGTTTCTGGGTATATTACATGTCTACTAATGTACTTTTCCCGTCCGGCTAGTATCCATGGATTCAAACAGGTCACGAACACAAAAATATATTGGTCACGAACAACATGCAAGAATCTATAACTACTATCTCGTGTGACAAGCGTGTCAAGAATCAGCATGATATCAATATAAAACAATATTAAATACAAGAAGTATAGAGATAATCAAATACGAAAACTATCAGAGATATACTCGCCTGAGGTCCTGTGCTGGTGAAACCGATAATACTATACCACTCAATGAGCCACAATCAGTCAACACATGTAGAAGTCTCCAGATGCTGAAATAAACAGCACCAACATTTTCAGAATAGTCAAATTAGCTAGAATTGCCTGTCCTTAAGTCCAATTCTGGACACAGGGGCAAAACGATAATTTTGGGTCAAAACGGTATCCGCCGTTGGACCCGCTTTGCACCGAAAAGTGTGCCAAAGTCTATGATCTCTAAAGTCATCAAACTATATGTCAACAGGTCCAGTTTTTCAATACAAATCCAACCGTATGTCCAAAGTTGGATTCCGACGGCCCGTGCACAAAATCACCCGTTGAGTCGGACCGTGGGGCCCGCAAAACGGCGATCCGATCAACTGTCTCAGAATCGGACCAAACTTGGCATACAGGACCAAAAAAATAATACGGTCCTGTTGGTGCAAGTTTCGTCTCGATCTGACGAACGTGCACAAAGTAATTAGAAAATTTGCACGGAGGTCGATACGGTAAATTTTGATGGATACGCATCAAATTCGTCGCGCATACGCAACCAATTTGAATTTCGTTAAAGCTTACACGTCCACGAAGCCGATACGCACCTTTTGATGCTTTCGGTTCGTGACCACGTCGTCCGGATTGGCGGGACGCACGTCGTATCGAAGGATTTTATTGTTTTTAAAATAGGTTTTTTGGTAACTTCGGGATTCGATTTCTCGACACGTAGTCGATGAAATCGACTTCTGCAGAATGTGTTGTGGAGTCCTATAGGTTGTTTATAAACCTATTCAAGCATATTTTTGAATCAGTCAAAGGATTTACGAGAATCGCCTTCCAACAGGGTATGTGGACTGCTCTGTGCTGTCCTGTTTTGGGGTGGTTTTTTGTCGACTTTGCGTCGATTTAACGGACAATATAGGGCGTCTAATTTCGAAGTGTTTGAAAGGAAAGGTAGGTGTACATGTTACGAACATACCAGAGCAAGTAGCTCGTGAAGCCATCCATTATCTGCGACGAAATATCGATGTGAAGGTAGCCTCCTCGCAGTACTACTGCTGCCATTGCTGCGGTGGCCAATCCTGTTGTCCGCGCTGCGCGCGGCCGACTCCGGCACTCGTGCGGCTGCGCACGACCGCTGGGTAGGTCGCCAGGGGTCAAGGAGGGTGCCGTAAGAGTTTGCGTGGATTAGGATTAGGGTTTAGGTTCCTCCCTCCCGATCTCTCTCTCTATATATATATCTTCGGTTAATCGAGAACGCGGGGGGGGGGGAGGGGGTGTTCTATCGGGCTGGGCTGGGATTGGTATTGCTATTACTGTGGGCCGGCTGTATTTGTTTTTGTTTTCCTTTTCTTTTTTCTATTTCTATTTATTTATTATATGTATGCACTCATTATACATATATATATATATATATATATATATATATATATATATATATATATATATATATATATATATATATATATATATATATATACACACACATATATATTATTTATTATATAACTCTATATATATTTACTTAATGTATATATATATATAACTAAGTATATAGTAACCCATATATATACATATGTACACACATGCATCTGTATACACAAAATGTTTACATAAATACCAGGAATTACAATATTATAAAGAATTTCTATAACCAATGGTTGTACTACATATATTTATTCTATCTACCAACATTTATCTAAACAGAACTCTATTGACTTATAAATATTTATATAAAGCCTAATACATACGTGCCACCTATACATACAAGTATTCATAATATAAAATCCCAAAACTAAAATTTCATTCTAAGGAAGTCATTATCCTATTTTCTAAGTAAAATATCATTTAAACAGAAATAATATATTTAACATATTTCACCATTATATTAAAAATATACTCTCTCGACCAAAACACAAATACCAATATAATTGTAGTTAATATATACATCTGTATGGATGCCTTTGGACGCACTACATGTCCACATGGGTTTGGGCTCAGTCTGAACTAAATTGGTACCAACTGGTCACTTAAACGTCAATAATAATAATAAATAAATAAACTATTTATAATGGTCATGTTACAACTTGGCCTGGTTTTTCTAATTAGGACACACTGATGGACAGGTCTTCCCTACCAAGGCTAATACACTAGTCAAAACACGCCACTGCACTATCCGTGCCACGATTTCTAGTCACCTTGTACTCCAATTCCTAACCATGACTAAAATCATCTACCGTAATAATTAACTAATTAATTATTTATAAAAATCTAAAAATTACCATTTAAATAAAATAAATAAAAATAGAGATATTTTAAAATTTTCGGGAAGGAAAGCTACACCTATTTCAAATATATATATATATATATATATATATATATATATATATATATCTATATATATATATATATATATATATATATATATATATATATATATATATATATATATATATATATGTATATGTTTTAAAAGTCAACTTTAATAATTTTATAACTAATCAAATTTTGGGCAAAACTTTAAAATATAATAAACTTTTGTATAAAAATTACATCTTTTAATATAATTTAACCACAATCTTAATTTTGGGTCCCTACTATTGAACAATAAAAATAGTCTAACCGAGCAAACCGAACCGATTTTGGTTCGATTTCGGTTTTAGAAGCTCTCTATTTAGTTACATCAAGGAGGATATTTCTAGCAACAATTGCGGAGGGGATCTTTACCCTTTCGGTATCACAAAAGGAAGTGGGCAACTTCCGTCATGTTCCATAATATATAATATATATATATATATATATATATATATATATATATATATATATATATATATATATATGGCGATGATGAGTCTTGGCTGTACAATGCGGGACAACCACAACGTCGTAGGATTGACGAAAAATGGTCATGATCTGAGCTGGCGTAGGACATAATGGGGCGCTCGTGCATGAAAACTCAACAGCTAGGACGCGCGCAGACGGTCGAGGACCGAACCATTCTACCAGGGTATAAACGACGGCCGATCGTGCGGTCGTCGTGCGGTGCCGTATGGGCGTCTAGAAGAGTCGTAAGGACCGTGCGCATAGAACGGGTGGTGGGCAGCATCGGTTGTCGAAGGCATCGTGAAGACGTCGTGGGCGAAGCGAGGTGTTGAGTTTCCGGCGTCGAAGACGTCGGCCGTCCCGTGACGCTCTGGAGTGCGCGAGGCGTACGTGTGGACGATGATGAAAAATTCAGTGCGGACAATATCCGCACGAAGAGTCCGAAACGACACGACGACCGGCTAAATTATGTACAGGAAGACACGATTTAACTGAACCAGCACGTGCTGCAATATATACTAATATATATATTAGATAGATATATAATATATATATATATAGATATATATAGATATATATATATTATAATATATATAGATATAATATTATCATATATATAATATATTCAATTATATTATTTAATATAAATATAATATATAATATTATCATAGAAAAAAAAAAAATATATATATATATATATATAATTATATATATATAACCACACATACTTCTATGATAATATAATAATTATATATACTATATATATAGATATATATATATTATATATATATATATAATAACTAACAAAAAAAAAAAAAAAAATATATAGATATAATATATATATATATATATATATATAGATATATATATATAGAGATATAGATATATAAGATATATATAAACCACATACTTCTATGATAAGTAGTATATATAACCACACAACTTCTAGATAAAACAGAGCTTGCAAGTTAATATAGGCCAAGAGTTAACTTGGGTTGAGCATTATGGACCGAGAATCGAAGCCACCAAATGAATAAGAGAATCGGTTCGGTTTGAAAGAAATTTGGTTTTATTTCAATTTTGAAAATACTAAAAAAAAATCGGTTTTAGATTCGGTTCAAAACCAAAAATACTTACACAATTATATAATTACTCTCAATTTTTTGCATATTTTATTAAGAAAACTGTATATCTTTTGAAAATTATAATTATGTGTATGTGTTTTAAAGCTCAATTTTGATAATTTTATAACTAGTCCAACTTTGAACCCAACTTTAAAAAATGACAAATATATATATATATATATATATATATATATATATATATATATATATATATATATATATATATATATATATATATATATAAATTATATTTTTTTAATATAATTTAACCACACTTAATTTTGGGCCCCAACTATTGAACAATAAAAAATAGTCCAACCGAACAAACCAAGTCGATTTCGATTCAGTTTCGATTTTATAAGTTCTCTAGTAAGTTACATCATTTTGGAGATTTCTCGCAACAATTGTGGAGGGAATCTTTACGCTACCGGTATCATAAGAAAGAAGTGTGCAACTTCCATCATGTCCGTAATTAGAGATGAAACATATAACCACACATACTTCTGTGATGAACAGAGAGCTGGCAAGTTGATATAGGCGGAAGAGTTAACAGACTTGGGTTGACCATTATGGACTGACAATTGAACCAAACCAAATTGAATAAGAAATTCGGCTCCGTTGGTAAATAATTTAGTTCTATTTCAATTTTAAAAATACTAAAAAAAATTGATTATAGATTTTGGTTCAAAATCGGGAAAAAAAAAAACCCTTACACAATTATATAATTACTCTCAGTTTTAAGCCTTTTTTTATTATAATGTATATATTTTGAAAATAAAATTCTATGTATGAGTTTTAAAGCTCAACTTTCATAATTTTAAAACTAGTCCAACATTGGGCCCAACTTTATAATATAACAAACGTATGTATAAAAATTATATATATTTTTAATATATTTTAACCACAATCTTAATTTTAGGACCCAATCTATTGAACAATAAAAATAGTCCATCCGAACAAACCGAATTGATTTTTGTTCGATTTTGGTTTTAGAAGTTCTCTATTTAGTTATGTTAGGAAGGAGACTTCTAGTAGCAAATGCGAAGGGTCTTTACGCTTTCCGTATCATAAGAAAGAAGTGGGCAACTTCCATCATGTTTCGTAATTAGAGATGAAACATATAATCACACACGACTATGTGATGAAACAGAGAGCTAGCAAGTTGATATAGGCCGAAGAGTTAAAAGACGGGTTGAGAATTATGGACTCAAATAAAATTGAATAAGAGATTCAATTCGGTTTGAAAAAAAAATCGGTTCTATTTCAATTTTGAAAATACTTAAAAATCGGTTTGAGATTTTGGTGAAAAAGACTTGCATATAATTACTCTCAATTTTATGCATATTTTTTAATTATATATATATATATATATATATATATATATATATATATATATATATATATATATATATATATATCAACTTTGATAATTTAATAACTAATTCAACTTTGAAATATAACAAACATATCTATAAAATTATAATTTTAAATATAATTTAACCATAATTTTAATTTTGGATTCCAACTATTGAACAATAAAAAAAGTCCAACCCAACAAACCGAATCGATTTCTATTCAGTTTCGCTGTCAGCAATTGCTGAGCGTCTTTACGCTTTCGGTATTATAAAAAAGAAATGGGAACTTCGGACAACTTCCATCATGTTCCGTAATTCGAGATGAAACATATAACCACACACTTCTGTGATGAAACAAAAGTGTTAAAAGACTTGGGTTGAGCATTATGGACCGAAGAACTGAAGAGTTAAAAGACTCGGGTTAATATAGGAAGAAGAGTTAAAAGACTTGTGTTGAGCATTATGGACCAAGAACCGAACCGAACCAAACCAAATTAAATAAGAGATTTGGTTCGGTTTGACAAAAAACAAAAACAGTTCTATTTGAATTTTGAAAATACAAAAAAAAATTGATTTTAGATTTTGGTTCAAAACCCAAAAACACAAACCTGCACAATTATATAATTACTCTCAATTTTATGCATATTTTATAATTAAAAACATATATATATTAAAAATAATAATTCTATGTATGTGTTTTAAAACTCAACTTTGATAATTTTAAAACTAGTCCAACTTTTGACCCAACTTTAAAATATAACTAATATATGTATAAAAATTATTTTTTAATATAATATAACCACAATCTTAATTTTGTGTCTCAAATATTGAACAATAAAAATAGTCAAACCGAACAAACCGAATCGATTTCGGTTCAATTTTGATATTAGGAGTACTCTATTTAGTTACGTCGGGGAAAAGATTTCTAGCAGAAATTGCGAAAGAATGTATTTACGCTTTCGGAATCAGAAGAAAGAAGTGGGCAACTTTCATCATGCTCCATAAGAGCATCATTAGTAGTTGGGACTCTCCAATGCAATTTGGAGCCCAAAATTTCAAAAAAAAGATAAATGTAGAATGGGTTGGACTTGTATGAGAATAGTAGGAAATGATAAAGTGAGCTCCGGTCCCAAAAATTGTGTGGTCAAAAATTAATGTAGGAAAAAAATAATATAAAGTTTAGAATCTAGAAAGCTGGGCTCCAAATTAGAACTTACTATTCTACAAAACGAGTTTCTACAATCTAGAATCTAGAAATTGGGAGGCCCAACCCTTAGCACCCATGGATGGGTTGGGACCGAAATTGTAGAAATTGGGACTAGGGATGAGACTTATTATTCTACAAAATGAGCTCCTACATTCTAAATCTAGAATCTAGAAAATGGGATGGGCCTTACTAATGATGCTCTAATAATTAAGGATGAAACATATAACCCCACAAACACTTATGTGATGAAACAGAGAGCTGGCAAGGCCAAAGAAGTAAAAGAGTTGTGCGGAACAAGGATGAGAATTATTCGATTATGGACCGAGAGCCGAACTGAACCAAACAAAATAAGACTAGATTCCGTTTGAAATTTTTTTGCAGTTTTACAAATACTAAAATTTCTTATTCAATTTCAATTTTAAATTTCGGTTTAAAAGCCAAAAGGACTTATGCAATTATATAACTATCCTATATTTTATGATTAAAATGTATATATTTTGAAAATAACAATTTATGTATATGTTCTAAAGTCCAACTTTTGTAATTTAATAACTAGTCCAACTTTGAACCCATCTTTGAAATATATTAAAAAAAAAATTAAATATAATTTAACCACAATCTCAATTTTGTATATGGACCATTAAACAATAAAAACAAATTCGTTTTCAGTTCGGTCTACTTCAGTGTTATGGCTAGTTTCGAGTCGGCTTCGATTTTGGACTTTTAAATTTTCGTTTTATTTGATTTTTACAATATTTTTTTAGAAGTTTGGTTTATTCGGTTTTGAATATTTCACTTCAGCTTCAATCAAAAGTTCACCCTATCTATTCGGGAATGAAAACACAGGCTTCAATCCAACGTTCACCCTGTCTATATGCCGGAATAAAAACACAATCTCATATACAGCTTCCAGTTTCGACATGGCACTAGGCACTCGAAGAAGTGACTAGAACGAATCATGGTGCGACAAAGCCATCTTCGGGTCCACAAATGACGGTTATGTCCCTAGCAGGGATGCAGACCGGTCGTCGGCTTCTGACACAGGCAATACGAACGGAGCGTCAGGATCAGCATCCATCTTTAGTTTCAGTCATTTACAATCATGTATCCCTGAGAATCTGGACGTCATGTTACAGATACCAAGTGCCAATGTCAAGGGGCATGCAGTAACTTATCCTTGTCCAAATTCCAAACAAACATAATCGACCGGTACTTCGCCACCATCATACATCAGAGCGACCATCGCAATAGGACGAGCATAATTTGCAAGGCAGAAGCTTACAACAATCTTTCCGAGTACAAAACCCAATGGCCAATATTGTTGGTAAGCTCACATCCCAACACTTGTTGGCCTTATACAAAAACTTTTAAAACCCACCAAACACTTCCATTATGTAATTCTCACGAAGCTGGTGCAAATATTTTCATATTCTAAGGATACAGCCTTGTAAAAAAAAAAGTGTGGCCATCACCTCAAACCCAAAGGAGAGTTAAACTACTCAGTACATTTTCCTCAGACTGAGAAGCAACCATAAACCATGTACCTATCATGACACCTGCTGTGTGTATACATCAATAGCAACCACAAAAGCATGAGCATAGGCAGCTTGCACACTCTCACTTCTCTTACACATTTCTTTGGTGGGAACTTAGAGTGAAGCTATAGCACTTGCGACGAGGGTTCAAATCCTCTAATATCTGTTTGTGTGTGTGCACGAATATGCGTGTTTGTGCTATTCAAAGAAATCTACAGAGCAGATGTCTCTCCTTACAATCCTAAGAATCTGCTCATACGACTCACTGTGCACATCAGTGATTCATGTAAAAAGATCAAGAGAATCATGAAGTGAATATAGCATTAATAACAGGATCTGATTTATTTATTTATCCAAAAAAAAACTACCCTTTCATCATGCTAAACCTATGATCTACCCAACATGCAAACTTTGAGACTACCAAATTGTCTGAGCAACCTGTAATGCACAACACAATTGGACTCAGTTTGTCGAGAGGATGAAATAGTATTCAAGGATAGCTTTGAGATGGTCATTCTGAGAGATGCAAAACACAAAGATGAGATGTACAAAACTGCGACTTTGGGGAAGATGAATCAGCATAGTCAGTTAATTGGAAGCCAAGCACACACTATATTCTAATTTATGCCACTCCCAACTCCTTCAACCATATTTATCCTAATCCAAATAACCGACATCTAGTTAGTCGAGCCTCCCGCACATTCTTACTCCCTAGTACTGAATCTTCAGTCAACTCATAACTCCATGAGCATCGTCTCCACAGTTCCATTCCATCTCACTACATCATAAGGACTATTATGCTAGGTGCTTCAGCAGTTGGCTTGCATAAGATCCTACGCCCTCGCACTCTTCTCATTGCTCGTGTATCTTAGCATCGTATCGCAAGTTCGAGTTCAAAAGACAGGAAGAAAAGATGGGGAAAGTTTATAAGACATCAAAATCAAGCTACAATGAGATGTGTAAATACAAAATAGTAATAGGGGGAGATACAGGAAATGAAGATCCAATAGTGACTAACTTCACATTGTTAGGACAGCTAAAAAGTCACAGAAACCCTGAAAACTGATCCCTGAGGGGGAAACTTGCACATTACTCGTGTAATGAGCTAACTTCACATTGTTAGGACAGCTAACAAGTCACAGAAACCCTGAAAACTGATCCCTGAGGGAGAAACTTGCACATTACTCGTGTAATGAGCTACCACATAGACGACTCAACTAAGTTTTTCAAACAATAGCTAGACTGTATTTAAAAATCAGCCAAGTAAATGAAAGATGACAGTAATAAATGGAGATGAGGATCTGTATTGAAGTAAAAAGATGGGGAAAAAAATCCAAACAGAAAGAAGAGTAATTATTATCAAAATAGGGCATCAATGGTGCTCCGTCCATACTATTTTCCAATGAAAGTGCACGAAGGAAAACTTGTATTGATGTGTAGGCAAATTGCAACTATACAACAAAAAAAAAGATTTATAAGTAATTGCTACAACTATTACAGAGTTCTCGGAAAGTGCACCAATGGAAGTCTAGACAATGTGCGATACTTTGTTCCGTTGACAATCTGAATCCAAAACAAATGGGTTATTCTCGATGGCGATGGGCCCCTCTCGGATGTTTCAGAACTTCAAGAAATCGAAAGGTTGTTGCCCGAGCTAAATGACAAATACACTTTTGTTGCAGTGGATTCTGCAAGGAAGCTCGTAGCCCACGTGGCTTGAGAGAGATCGCGAATGGTTGTCACCAAGGAATGACCTTGGGGGTCTCCTTCTCGTATGGAATTGATATGGTGTCGCAGACAACAATGAAAGCTTTCCAGGAAGCTTCTGACTTGGTTACAACTTACACGGGAACTATAATAGCATCGCGGAGAGCTGCAACAATAACAATGCCACGAAAGGCAACTGCAGCGACAATGTCGCAAAGGGAAACATCAGTAGTGGTGTCGCGGAGGGCATTGGAAGTCACAGAAGTGACTAAATCAGCACCGCAGAGGGTTGTTGAGGCTTCAGAGGAAGCGTTTAGATCAGCTTTGCGGCGAGCTTCAGTAGTAGTGTCATGGACGACACAACTTAAGCTTGCATTGTCACAGACTCACAAAAGTGACTATGGTCGAGGCCTGAATCTTGGACAAGATTGTTTTGTGCATACGGACTGAAATGGGGATCACACGCCCTTGTGTGAGTGTTTGCTCGAATTGTTGGTTCAACTCGATGACCAACAATTCCACAATTGTCACAACAATTCCACAGTTGTCACAATGACCTTAGCTTCGGATTGCGCCACAACTTTCTTGACGGTGAAGAAGGAATTTTCAAGCATAATCGACATTTGTTTTCCGATGAAAGTGCATGAAGGAAAACTTGTTTCAATATATATATATATATATATATATATATATATATATATATATATATATTGAAAGAAGGTAATTGTGGCGAACACTCCCACCGGGAATCGATCGATCTCCTGACCACCACTAGGCTAGAGGTCATTTGATATATATATATATATATATATATTACAGAGTTATGGAAAAGTATGACGATGGAAGTCTGGTCAGCACGTGATCCCTTTCTTTCATTGACGATATAAATCCAAGGCAAAAGGGTTCTTCTCGACAGTGATTAGTTCCTCTCGGATGCTTCAGAACTTCAAGACGTTGAAAGGTTTTTGCCGAGCTGAATAACAAACACTATTTTGTTACAATGGCGTCTACGGGAAAGCTCGTAGCTCGTATGGATTGAGAGAGATCGAGGTCGTTCGGAACTGATCTACTGTTGCAATGTCGTATGGCTGACACCCAAGGAATGACCTTGGGGTTCTCCTCGTATGCATGGAGTGGAATTTCAGAAAAATGGAAGTCCCATTTTTAGCCCTGACATAAAGGCGATGTCTCTATAATTGCCTTCCGCAGAGCTACATCACAGTTCCGCGGGACTAGCAACGAATTGACCACTAGTAGTGGTAAGAACAACCCACGTTCTCCTCCTTACTCGAGGAAAAACAGACAATGATGACCTATACACAGGGTGGTTAGCAACCCATCAACAACGTGGGTGCTACACTTGGCACCCCACTAAGGACGTGGCTCCTTAACAACCACTCAATCGGTCAGCAGCAGTGGTGCAAAACTTGTAGTGACACAGAAGAAGCTAGACGTTCAAAGTAGCACAGAAGCAACAACTTAAAACGTCGCGGAAGTGCTCAGCTCCGTTGCAGTACTCGACTTTGCTGAAGTAAACCGCTCATAGTGTCGCGGAATTAGGATGTGCATGGAAGTAGATGTGTGCTCAGTGGCCTAGAAGTTCCGCTAGAGTTGTTTGTTCCGCGGAACTAGCCTTCTAAAGCTGCCCATTTGGACTTGGATGGTTTGAAATGACCATTTTCTCTCCATGAGTCAATCTAGGCCCGGTCTATCCACATACCAACTTATTTAGGTGCCAACAATAGCTGGCATTACTATGACAGGAGAAAGCTGCTAGCACGAATAAAGCAGAATCACCAGACAGATTCACAGCCCAAACAATTTATTTTGGACGGCTGAAGATGCAAATGGAAGTGTTTTCAACAAAATGCAGTTTCAAATAGTCAACTAGAGCATGTAAAACTGAGAGCCATGATAACGATGACCTCTCTTTTATCAGTTGTTGGATCTAAGAACTCCCATCAGCAAAAGCATCAGAAAATTGACGTGTTTTCAACAAATGCAGTTTCGCATAGATCAACTAGAGCATGTAAAACTGAGAGACAAGAATAACAATGACATCTCTTTTATCAGTTGCTGGATCTAAGAACTCCATCAGTAAACGAAAGGATGATATCTCATTAAGAATGGGTCAAGAGATTAAAATATCCACCTCCTGTCTCACCCTTCAAGCTAGCAGCCTCAAGCAACTCCCACACATGGTATATATGCATTCAAAAAATTGCCAAAAGATGTAAATGAGAAATGAAAGTGGAAGAAGAAAGCAATAATAGTTGCTCCTCGGGTAATGAATCTCTTGTATATGAAAGAAGGGAATCAAATTATCAGGAACTTGATAATAGATCTGACCACTAAGATTTCATAAATCAGATAAAGTAGGATCTAAGAGCATGATAGCTCAAAATAGGATTTCATAAATCAGATAAAATACAAGGCTAAAACACTATCTTCTTTTAACCATATTAAGGCTTCCATCCTAGTAGCATAGTGTAACCAAACTTTTGCAATAAAATCTGAAATAAGTGAAGCACACCTCAGCAAACATGCATGTTATAATCTCGATATAGCTACTAGATATGGTATATCCTCCAGTTGTTTGCACAGTAGTGGTAGAAACTCAATCTTGCATATCCATTATAATCTTGATATTGCTTCTATGGACTTGTTCTTCTGCAACTCCATCATATTATCTCCTTAAATGTTTACAAGTTTTTCTAAGTCAATAAAAAACAAAACATAGATCTGTCTTCACTCTAAACTTTGTATTAATCCTGTTAGTAAGTAAATAACTTGCATAGTAAACTATTTTGACAAAAAACTAAAATTGATTCTCCGGAATGCTAGTTAATTTTCTTAATCTTTGCTCAATCCCTCATAGTTTTTGGGTATGGCTTATAAGTACGATTCCTCCATAATAAGTACAACTCTAAATGCCTCCATTGTTTTCATATAGGAATTAAAATAATACTCCATTTATGGGGGAGGTATTTTTCTAGTCCTTATCAATTATAGAGAACTTGGGTAAAAGGGTGTCTGGTGGCACGAGACTCCCGCTTACTCAGGATCTACGGAGAGCCAAGGCGATGCAGCCTTACCCCCCATATATAGAGAGATCATGTACGGTGACACGAACATGCATCATCCATAATCAAGCCTTACCATCGCGCCAAGGTCATAGCATCCCATTGACATTAGGCTCCGGCTTATGCAGGATCTGGGGAGGATGTACACAGCTACATACATATATAGAGAGTGAACTTCCTTAACTCGAACATGCATCATCTAGGATGCACGCATCAAACCTTGCTTTTGATTGCCACCGGATATCCACCAACCAACAACAAATCCTAGTTTCGGCTTGAAAACATTTTGCCATGTAATTAATTATCAAGATTCACAGTATCGGTATCGAAATCAGTATCGGACCCTTCCTATGAGTATCGGGATTGGCAGTATCAGCAGTTCTGAATCGGAGTATCGAATTTTTGGTATCGAAAAACAAATAATTATCAATAAATTATTCAGATTTTGGAATTTTTATACATTTAGACATAATTTTAAGTACTTCATGTGTAGTATCTTAATAATTATGGAATTGAATGAAACAATAGTCACCCTTGCCAATTGGGCTTTCCTTTTGAAATTTTGGAATTATGGAATTGAATGAAACAATAGTATCTTATTAATTAGTCATAATTTTAAGTATTTCCAATTGAATTAAACATGTGTAGTATCTTAGTAATTATGATTTTGGAATTTTTATACGATATATTCGTTTTTCTTTTTTACATGATTTTACACCTTGTTGATTGGCCTTTTTCATTCATGCCGAATTGACTGAAAAAAGATACCTTCAATGTCGGTACTAGTATTGATCGGTACCGGTATCGGTCGATACTGGTATCGATCGGTACCGGTATCGGTCGATACTGGTATCGATCGGTACCGGTACCGACCAGTATCAGATAAGAACATGCCAAACCATAATGGTATCGGTCGGTACCGGTATCGGTCGGTACCGGTATCGATCGGTACCGGTATCGATCGGTACCGGTACCAACCGGTATTGGTCGATACAGGTATCGATCGGTACCGATATCGATCGGTTCCGGTACCGATCAGAACATGCCAAACCATAATGATATCGGTCGTATCGGATCGGCATCGTTCAATACTGCAAACTATGGTAATTATAAGTCACCACTTTATCCAAATCATATTTTTTGAAAATCACGAGAAGGGCTCTAATCTACTCAAAATACACTCATTCTATATCGTGTAGCGGACCAATCCTTCCGTAGTTACCTCCACCAATGGCATTTGTTGATGGTATGGGGTCCCAAACTACCAATTATGGAAATAAAACTTCTATACAGTTCACACGGGAAATATGCACAATGAAGTTGATGTAAATAAAATAACCTACTAACCTGGCTTTATATTTTTCAAGTTCCATATAAGTAATTTTCAACCTTCATCAATTATATTATCTAGGAACCTGCTGCATTATGTAGAGTTCCAGCTTTTATCCCAACTTTTTCTTTAGATATAATCAATTCCTTCTGATAATTAAACCTCTGTTAGAAGAGCAGATGTCCAAACCCTAATAGGTACTATTTGACCTAATTCATTTGCTAGGCACTTTACTATTGTGTATTATTTCTTGCTACTCAATCCATGTAATTTATGATCTATATCTCTCCAAACACTTCAACGCAAATCCAATCATCTATATTATCAAGGTTCCTCAGCTCTTTATGATACCATCTCATTTGGCCTTTTTACCTCTTAAAGTAGAGCAACTCTTACCAGCTTACACTTCTTAGAAGTTCATACTCCATGAGTGCACCAGACTCCATCTCAACACCCTTTTCTGCTGTATGCGATGTAAAATTCTCCTATAAACTGAATGTAGCCTATATAGACCTAGAACATCATAACCATGAGAATGCATTCATTGCACAATGATTGCAAAAAGAGTCTTCACAGTATAATGCCATTAAACAGAGGCAAACAGTGTCGAGTTTATTAAAAGGGGGGGAAAGTGCAAGGATTAATAAAGGTCTGGAGAAATTAGGGATTGCAAAAGAATAAAAGAGGGAGCCTGGTATTCCAAATTTTATATAACAAGGCAATTACCTCAATTTAATATTGAAAAAACAGAGAAAATAGAGATACTGGAACAGCTGTAAGATTATAGCATTAATCATGCTCATCTCCTAGAATATTCTGCAATAAAAATAGTTCTAAAAGCATAGAACACTAAAGATCTTGAAATAAATGTCAGCAATAAAAATTGGCTTAGGTAACCCAAATATTACCCGGAAGAAAGTGAAGACCTAAAGAATGTTACAAAATCAACTTAAAGAACAGTGAAAATATAACAATTGATAGAAGGGTTGTTTTATAGATAAGAAAGTAGCATAAAGCCCACAATAGACTGTAAAAATTAAAAAAGAAGATAGTCTATTAAGTTCAACAAAGGCACTAGTTGATATAACATTAAAAAAAGAAAAATAAAGGAAGCACTTCAACTAAAATAAGTTCATGACATCTTTGTCCATGAGCATTCCGCAGAAATTTAACTGAAACAGAAGGAATCTTTCACTAACATGCTTGAATATTGCATCAATGTCTTCCGCTTAATCTGCTTCATTACATCTGCAAATAGGGGCCCGAGATATCAATTGAGCATATTCATATAAACAATCGTAGACTTTATATATAACTAATACGGTGGTTAAAATATCAAAATACACTAAAAGAAATTGACCTGCTACTCATAAAACCAACATTTAAAAGAATCTAACTAGTAAAGATGAAGTTAAATTATCTTAAGCTTGTATTAATATAGGCACAACCAAAGCAATTCTTTATGAACTCCAGAGTTTCCAGAAAAACTTGTAAGTCCATAAAACAATATTAAATAAAAGATATTATAACATATAAACAAAACAAAATTAAGAATGGGAAAAAAAAAGGAATTGGAAATTAAAATTGAAGTATAGGATATGCATACAACATAAACTATAAAAAAGAACTAAATGACACATGTTATGAAATGCGTCGTAAGGAAAATCAAATGGCACAATCCTTTCCCTCGTCAACTTCAGACAGCTATCTGGATCTTCTCATTCTGGAACCATGGATGCCGCTCACAGAGCACAGTAGCATGACAGCTTACTCAATCAACATGTGATGATACCAACTTCTCCAATTTGTCATGGTCAAATGCATCCTCATGAACAGCTTCTTCTTTTGCATACAGAATAAGCTACTATAGTGTCACTTAATTTATGTCCATATTTCAGGACTTCCATCCGCAAAGGGTTATCAAGGTTCCTAAAGGTGGTCATGATGCCAACACTTCGAACTAATTTACATATAGAGATATGAGGAGAATAAAGGCATATGCTGTGTTTTATGTTAAGAACTTTGAGACACAAACCTACACCATAATTGGGACCAAATCTAGACTCATCTTTTCAAGTATGAACAAGAAACCCAAGGTACTACTGCCAGTGCAAGATGTATTCTAATTTTTCACCAGCAACTTAAGGGCAGGTTTTTAGAATTCAGAAATATATCATGTTGATGACAAAGCAAGTGCTCCAATTTGCTAATCCTGCATTAAGTATTTCCAATGGTCTCATAACATAAAATAATTTCCTTGGTCCCAAATATCCCACATGATCCACCATTAGTTAACAATAAACTTGATAGCTCAACAAAGTATGAATACTAAAACAAAGTTTGTCCATGATTGAAAATTTGTGAGTCAAGTAGTTTTGAGGATGACGAAAAAAGTAGATAACCATTCAGGTAATAAATATATTAAGTTTTGTAACTTTGGTATAGTACATATGATAAATATATAATATCATCATATTCCTCCTATCAACAAATAGTTAAGTTCTAATAGTTTCACTCACTAACCGGTTCTTATTAATTTCTTCTATAGGGAAAATGGTATAGGATAAGCATAAGTAGTAATTACTACTTCATACACTAGAGGGGGAACATAAAAATCTAGCAAGGGTCGGGCAATGCTTCAATTGAGATACATACGCTAGAAATTTATGAAGGGAACTGAATTTGATGTGTAGTTACTTTAGATTTTATTAGCAACTATTGCTTTCATTATATGAATTATGAATTATTTCAATATTGTTATTTATGAACAAAGATGTACCACGAATATATATATATATATATATATATATATATATATATATATATATAGAGGGAGGAATCAGGATCCCGGCACTTAAGCATCTTCGCATATTTTCCGGAATGGCAGTCGTCGGATTGTCTTTATGGACCGTTCAAATTAGATCAAAATATCGTGAGAAATTGGATAGTTTAAGGATTTAATCTAACCAGTCTATAAAGATAATCCAACGGCTATTATTCAGGAAAACATGCGGGGATGCTTAAATGCAGGGACCCCGATCGCCACTTGTAGGGATTACCAAATGCAGTCCCATTGAGCAAACCCGAAGAGCCTGCTAATTTCTTAGCTGAGGTAATAGAGGACGAGTACCTACAGAATTGGATAGAAATCCTCAGAAAGAAAATAAGGCTCAAGTTAACCCTTCCTTGTTGTCAAACAAAAAGCTTGCTAACACATCCCTCTAGACCTGTATCCAAACACTCGGAGGCTCATAAAATCAATTTACCTTGTGTCAAGAAGTTTAAGCTCTTTAAAACCTCTTTCACTGACCCATCTTAATGGGATCTAGTAACACCTTTGCCAAACAATCATAAAAGTCACCTCGGAAAACAAATTTACTATAGAACATTTCAGCTGTTTTTAGCAACTAATTAAGCAAATCGTTAATGAATTAGAACATTTCAGCTGCCTATTAATACCAAATTGAGCAAACCATGAATTGGACCTTATATAGTTTGTAATTATAGAAAGCCATTGTTTTCCATCACCTGGTATACCCATTGGGTTGCTGCACTTGGGTCTTTTCTATAAGCTATAGATAATAGTTTTGACAGAACATCTTATAAACTCTCTTTTTTTCTTCCACGCGATCATCTGCCCCACAGTTCCAGGAACTGTGTGGAAGGTAATAGCAGCGAAGGGATCTCATGCAGAACATGTCATGGCAGGTGCCTTGAGCAAAAGTTGACACCATCCACTTATCTCATAAGTTCACTAATTCAACATGAAGACGACTTCACAATTATCTAATTCTTAAAAGATTATGAACATGCTAAAAGATGAGAGAGTAACATGAATTCTAAACAACAACAACAACGCTACATTGCTAGTCAGACCCCGGTTCAGAGTTTCACCTCTAGAGAAGCTTGAAGAGCATGAAACAACTTATTAAAATTCCAAATATCATGCTTAATAGAATGCCGAATTACAAATTTTACATTTTACAATTTGTGGATGCAATAAACCATTTCAAGAGTCGTGATATTGTTTAATAGCTTTTAATTTACAAATTACATTGTATACTTGTGGCTTGCAGTTAACAGACTTTCAAAGTATGATTGGAGAACACTAGAAGAGAGACAACAAACTGAGCAAACATACTGTAATAAACCCTCCCAAGGATCCCCTTCGGTAAGTTGAACTCTCATTAGGTTTAATTTACAAGTTAAATTCCTTTTCCATCACTCCACAATTTACAGAACATAAGATAACCACTAAATAAATCTTTAAACAGTAGTTACTACTTTAAGAACTTTTTGTAAAGAACTTTAGATACAAGTGAAGAAAATAACAAAGGAAGAAATGATGATATAGGATAATGATAATCAATGGGAAGGAGAGGAGTTGACAGCCAATACTGGAACTAATTTAAAAAATAGTTGATACTCAACCTTAACAGGTACTAATAAGGTTATTAGATATATATTAGGGCTACAAAAGAAGAGATGTATGAAGGTTGTGAGTGTTGATTTGGAGAAGTGACATAGCATAGAAATGTCGTTCGATGAAAACCGTCCACCCAAGATAACAAGGAATAAGACCACAATTCTCAAGCACGAGAATCAAACGATAAAAAACTTCTATTACCAATCAAAACTATTATAATGAACTAGTCTCTACAATTTTAGAATGTCCTATTTATAAGAAAACACAAATTAAACCCTAAAAAAGACTCCTAAATGAACTAGGAAAAATAAATACCCAAAAAATAGACCAAACTTTCTTCCAAAATATGACCCAAAATAGGCAAGTTGCCTCGAAGTCGCATATCGGTGGTATGCTGACAGTATGTTGCCGGAATATCGAAAGTTGTCCAAATTTACAGCAGGTTTTAGCACAATTTTTTGTTGCATAAAGTATACCAATCGTATGTTGTCCAGGAATCAAAAATTGGGTCGGTCCCCCTTTTATGACCTCCCTGACAGACCCCTTCTCTTATAGAGAACTCAACCTAAGTTCTTTGTGCCATCATCTAAATAAAGCGTCTCATCGCCAATGACCGCAAAGCTTGTTGAGGTCTCCTCTCCCCAACTAAACTTTAATTTTCTTCCGCATTTTGAACAATCCCAATTTTCTCCGTGGAAGCTTGTAGTAATGCCCAGGGGATATCGCCTCCATTCGAAAGCATACCATGACTTCACACCGACGTTGACAACCTTGCGTTTAAGGTGCTGGAACAAAAACCTTTGTAGCAACTTGCACCATCTCGCACTAGCCTTATGCAAATCGTTTATGTATCTATCGTGAACTCCATGTAAACGCACTTCTCTAGAAAATAACAATTTCATTTGCGTCCAAGTTGTCGCCACAAGGCTCCATAATCAGCTTCTCCCTTCTCGATGTACGAGGGACACAAAATCGATCTTCTTTCATCAAAAATCCATCGTGGATGTAGAAGTCGTTAACGACATGTTTTTTTACGCTTATCTTATGCCTCGACAAAACCCTCGTCTTCCACACAAAGCGCTTTAATGTATTCCAATCTGAACACCTCCTGGATGACCATTGTTAGCAAAGAAGCCCTCCTACTAAGTGTATCGTCCATTCGATTTGAAACTCCATACATAGGCACGAGCGTGTGCATAAACCTGAATTAGTTCTCTTAAACCGAGTGTGTCAGTCAACCCAAGCCAACACAAACAACATGATCAACCACTCAACTACTCCATCCCTAGTCGCCATCTCCTACCACTCCTCCCCCCCCCCCCCCCTTGGCGACATTTGTTACTAGCAGCTTTGTAGATCTAAGTAGAAAGAGGCGTCGACCACACTTAGTTGATCTAACATGCCACCCGGTCGTGGTATCAAGAAGTTGTAGCCAAACAAGGTTCTGTTAACCGCGCACGGCTATATGATCTCCATAATACCATGTGCACAACACGAAAACGACGAACGCTGAAAAACGACCCAACAACACGAAAATGACGAACGCTGAAAAACGACCCAAAGTATCAAGGACTAAAATTCCAATTCTCTAACACGAGAATCAAAAGAGAAATAACTCTTCTTATCAATCAAAATTGTAACAATGAACTTGTCGCTATTATTTTACAGTGTACTATTTATTAAAAAAAAAAATCTTCAACCCTAAGAAAGACGCATGAAAAAAATAATAATAATAATAATAAATTTTTGTCCAAAATACGGCCCAAAAAAGGTCAGCCACCTCGAACCTGCATGCCGGTTGTACGTCGAAAGTTGCCAAAATTTCTAGCAGCAGTCACATCGAGCATATCGGCAGTATGCCGGTGGAATACCGGCGAGGGTATGTTGTTCAGGGACCCAAAATTGGGTCGGTTCCCTTTTATGACATCTGTGTATACATTTGGTCTAACACTGAATGTCAGACACAATGAATATGATTGATACAGAAGGATCCAGAACGCCAATTTCATATAGTTTGAGAATGGCTTAATGGTTATGTTTATGGTTATGAGCAACTTCAAATATGACACCCACATAAAAGAACAAAGAATGTAAAGATATTATTTTAACCACCGCTGTTGGATTTATAATCTAAAAAATCCACGACTTTGAAATTGTGATATGTGACATATGTCCATTTTAAGTAGGGTCCGGTGCAATGAAGTATTGCACGGGTGTTTTGTTGCTATTTCAAATCCGCAGTCTATATGGCCTGGACATGGATACAACACAACACGGTAAGGTCATGGTGATACGGACACGGCAGATATTCTGGTGTGTTTTAGTGCATTTTGGAGTGTCCGGGTCGTGTCCAATACGTGCCCGATACAATATGGTCCCCATATTTTGAGTTCCTAGGCCACTGTTGCAGTGGCTGAAATAATAATTCTAGTATGTAATATTAGCAAATAGAAGAGTATCAGAGTCAAAGTTACCATACATAGGAAGATGGGAACCCTCCGAACGTGCCATTGAACTTCCCGTCCGACATATGTCCACCCTGCGTAGAAGCCCCTGGGAAACCCTGCATCCCCTGCAACCCCGCAAATGTACCCTGCCCATACGCCCCGAGCACAGAAGAACCCCCCGTCCCTGCCACGCCTCCCATCCCGACCCCGCCTGCGTAGCCCTGCATCATTGCTGTCTGGTTCATCGCCGCCGCGGCCAGCAGAGGGTTTTGTGCAAAGAGCATGCTGTACGCCGGATTCTGCCCTAACAGCGCCAGGTTCTGCGCCGCCGCCATCGCGGCCAGCACAGGCTGCGGCGTGGACCCAAGGAGCGCCCCTACTGCCTGCTGCTGCTGCATCTGGTGCGGCACCGCAGATGCTGCCACTGCGGCCAGCCCCTTCGGCTTGTTCGAAGGCGTGTACAGCTGGCAGTGCAGCTGGTGGCCCTCGAACATCTTGTACGGCTCCTCCAGCGCCTTCTTCGCCCCATCCTGGCTCTTGTACACAAATATCGCAAACCCCCGGGATTTTCTAGTGTTCATATCGAACCCCATCGGCCCCGACTCAATCTCGCCGAACTTGGCAAACAGCGCCCTGAGCTTGTCGGCGGAGGCGTCGGCGTGGACGTTGCTGACGTAGATGCGCCGCTCGTCGGCGGCGGGCACGGGTGGCCCGGCAGCAGCAGCGGCGGCACCGGGGCCGATGGAGGCTAGCTGGCAGGAGGCCATGCGGTTCTTGATCCGCTTCTGGGGCTCCTCGAGGGCCTTGGCGGCGGCGGAGCGGGTCTTGAAGAGAACGAATCCAAAGCCCTTGGAGCGGCCGGTGGATCGGTCAAGGACAACGTTGCAGTCGTCGACGGGGCCGAAGGGGGACATAGCTTCCAAGAGGTCGGCGGTGGTTGTGTCCCAGCCGAGGCCGTGGACGAAGATCTTGCGGTGGGAGACGTCGGCGTCGGCGGCGGTGCGGATGCGGTGGCGGAGGGAGGCGTCTTGGGCGGCAGCGTCGAGGAGGAACGAAATGAGCTGGTCCTTGGAGTAGGGCTCGAGGAGGGAGTGGATCCGGGTCGGGGAGGGGGTGTCGGAGTCGGATCCGAAGAGTATCGGGTCCTCGTCGTCGTTGTTCTTCTCGAGCTTGGGTTTCTTATGCTTTGGTTGGAGCTGGGGCTTGGGATTGTTGAGCTTGTGCTTCTTGTTGTTGCGCTTGTTGGCGCGCTCCTTCCTCGTCATGGCGATGGGAGAAATTAGGGTTAGGGTTAGGATTAGGGTTTGAGAGGTACGGAGGAAGAAAGGAGGAGCAGGTTTTTATGACGGGTGGCGGCTATGTGACAGGTTGGACTAGTGTTTATGACGTGAATAAGAATAACGGGGTCTAAATTATTTATACATAACTCCCCTAAAATAAATTATTTAATTAGAAGTCCTCCAATCCATAACAATCCGAAATCAAATTATGACTTGAACTTTTCTCAACAACCATAACACAGATTTTATTCCAATATTTTTGATGTCAGATAGTTTGAATACTCGTCTTTTGGTCTTTTGATCCGTTCTATAAAGTCATGTTCATACCTCTACTACTATTATAAAAGACTTAAAAACGGTCTGCTCAAATCGTATGTATATTCGCACATAATTAAAAATTAAAAAAAATTAACTAATATCTTAATAAATATATATGTGTTCGTGATTAGTCTTTTTTTTTTTAATATTTTTAATCATGTTCGTCAAGACCAACATCTAGCTTCCAACTTGGCAATAATAAATAGAAAAGTGGATGGCGCATTTCCTACATTTCTCGTATGATTGGAAGGATAAAGAGTACGATGGAAATGTAATTATAAGTTTTGAGTTTTTGCCTCTCTTTGTTTTTTGCAGTTTACCATCATTCCACGTTCTCTTTTTTTCTTTTGAAAAAATTTATAAAATGCCCGAAAAACGAAAAAAAATTATGAAAAATCCACCGCGCAATAACATTTCATCGCGTGCCCAGAATTAGCAAAAAAATATAAAGAGGTTCTGAATGACCTTTTTGCCCTTCCTTCTAATTTATTGAAAACACTCACGAAACTACTCTTAAAAAAAACGTTTCGATACTTCATCTTCTTCCGTACGCTGCTCATTTTTGAATCTAGGTTTTTTTCTCAAAAATCTTCAAAAACTCGTCGAAAAATTTCGGAAAGACCGAGACAAACGACAAAAGTGCTAAAACGGAGGTACAAACATTATTTTTTACGATTCTAAAATTTCGTAAGGCCGACAAATGATGAAGCAGTTTATCTCAGGCTCCTCAAAGATATGCTTATTTTAGGACAAACCGGGCCTCGTTTCGACCTCCCAGTCAAAAGTTATGGCCCTCCAAAGTTTCAACTGACCATAAAATGCAGGAGAATGGTCATTCTCCGTGTTAGAACACGAAGAATGTTAATTTCGCATGAGGATGGCCATTCTCCGTGTTAGTAACACGGAGAATGACATTCTCTGTCTTAATTTACACGGAGAATGGTCATTCTCCGTGTAATTTAGCACGGAGAAAGGTCATTCCAGTGTTAAAATGCAGAAAAATGGTCATTCTCCGTGTTGAATAACACGGAGGATGGCATTCTCCGTGTAAATTTATACGGAGAATGGTATCCTCCGTATAAATTTACACGGAGAATGGCCATTCCCAGTGTTAAAACGTAGGAGAATGACCATTTTTCGTGTAATTTAGTACGGAGAATGGTATTCTCCGTGCTAAATTACACGAAGAATGGCTATTCTCCGTGTTAAATGACACAGAGAATGGTCATTCAAATGTTAAAACACAGGAGAATGGCCATTCTCAACACGGAGAATGCCATTCTCCGTGTTAGTAACACGGAGAATTTACACGGAGAATGGTATTTTTCTTGTTAAAATACAGGAGAATGACTATTCTTCGTGTTATATCGACGGAGAACAGTTGACAGAAATCTAATTTTTTATTTTTTTTGTTTTGTGGAAAAAAATTTGACATGAATAAAGATTCAAGAGTTTTCATTTTTCTTTCAAAACGATGCCAACTCTTATGAAAAAGAAGAATAAGATCTTCTCTCCATAATTGACCTAATTGTCGGAGAAGAAGAAGAAGAAGAAGAGCGATGATCGAAGTTCGACTGAAAAAAAATATGGTGAACTACGAACGATCTTTGTGATCTCTGCTGAAGATGAGAGCAATGGAATTCAGATCTCTCGTGAAGAAGAAGATGACGAGAATCGCAATCCAAATTTGAGTTTGTGCGGGAGTAGTTATGATATTAATTTTGTAAATACATAGCATCTAAAGGGAATCTTGGAATAGTTAACGTAAAAATATATAATTCTGGACATTTCATAAAATCCATCCTGCGGGTGAATTTTTCATAAAAACCAACTCCGAAATTGGATTTCTCAGCAATTTTCAGAAAATGGATTTCTCAGCAATTTTCAGAAAAAAAAAAAAAAAAAACTAACTGCTATAGTATTTTTACATTGATGTGTGTTATAACATCCTAAATCAATTTTTTTTCATAGTCCCAATGCCACCTATCACTCCATCGTTCTCTGGGTAAGAAAATTAACACGACCTTTGCGTTAACTCCGAACTCCAAAACCGTTTCTTTGGACTTCAAAACCAAATATTCCGATATTAAAATCCGTTTGAAACTTCCAAATGTTCATCAGTAATCAAGTACACTTCAGCATTGCTTTGGCAAAATCGCGAACAAATAAATATACCACATCATCTGAAGGTGTTTTACAAAAGTGTACTGAATCGGCTTTCGAAAATTGCACAATAAATAGTAACTCTTGTGCTCATCGAGGAGAGGTATAAGATTCTAACTGGATGACGGAAGATCAGTGGATCGAACCACAGGGACGTATTATTCCTTCCATTTATTTGGTGGAAGTTGGGGGACAGTGAACCCAACAGATATATAAACAATACAACTTGTACAAAGTTCCGTGCATATCATCCGACATCTCAAAAAAAAAAAAAAAAAAAATTGCACAACAAAATGGTTAATGTTGGTATCGGTATGTATTGGTAGAAGTCGGTATCGGCAGTATCAGATCGGTATGGACTGATACTGCAAACTATGATATTGATACAGAACAAGAATCCGAAGAATGCTCCGATTCCCACTGAACATCTCCACACGAGCTAAGAACCGTCGAGACGACGTAATCATCCGCGTAGAACCCTTCCGCCTGCATCTGGTACATGAGCTTCATCGCCTCCCGACAATGGCCATTCTTCGCACACCCAACTACCATCACCTTCCACGTCACCAGATTCTTCTCCGGCATCGTCTCAAACACCCTGCAAGCGTCCCTGACGGACCCGCACTTCATGTACATGTCGACGAGGGAGCTCCCCACGAACACGTTCGACATGGCGCCGCCGGTCTTGTTGGCCGACCCGTGGATCCACCTCCCGCACGCCACCTCCTCCGCCCTGGCGCACGCCTTCAGGGCCGAGGAGTAGGTGAAGGAGTTCGGCTCCACGCCCTCCCACAGCATCTCGCTCAGGAACCCGAGCGCCTCCGAGCCGCCTTGCCCAAGGCCGTTGTGTCCCGAAATCATCGCGGTCCACGAGACCGCGTCCTTCTCGGGCATGGCTTCCAGAACTCTAGCGGCGTAGGAGTACTCCCCGCACTTGCAGTAGAACCAGATCAAGGTGCTGTCGATGTAGCTGTTGCCTCTGCCCAGTTTCCGCAGAACCTGGCCGTGGACTTCCTTCCCGAGGTTCCCGATTCCGATGGCTCCGCAGGCGCTTATGATACTGACAATGGTCAAGTTGTTCGCGAATATCCGTCGCCTCTTCATCTTCGCGAACAACAACAGGGCCTCCTCCCCCAGGCCATTCCTCGCGTACCCCGAGATCATCGAAGTCCAGGTGACGGTGTTCCTCTTCGGCATTAGGTCGAAGACTAGCCTAGCGTCCGAAACCTCGCCACACTTCACGTACACTGTCACCAGAGCGCTTCCGATGTGGACGTCCTCCTGAAACATCCCTTTGAGCACGGCGGCGTGAAGCTGCCGAGCGAACCTCAACGCCTTCTCTTCCCCGCAGGCCTTCAAGGTGCTGCACAGGGTGAACTCGTTCGGACGCAGCCCGCAGCGCTGCATCCGCGAGAACACCTCGAGGGCCTCCCCACCGCGCCCGCCGCGGGCGTACGCGGATATCATCGTGGTCCAGGTCACGACGTCCCGCACCGGCATGCGGTCGAACGCCCGGGACGCGTCGGGCAGCTCGCCGCACCGCGCGTAGAAGCACACGACCGCGCTCTCCACGATCACGTTGCTCCAGCTCCCCTTCACGACGCCGGCGTGGACCTGCCGGCCGAGCGCGAGGTCCGCTCTGTTCCCGCAGCACTTGAGCATGCACACGAACGTCAGGCCGTTCGCCCGGACGCCGCTGCCGACCAGCTCGCGGAACAGCTCGACCGCCTCGTCGTCGAGGCCGGAGTCGAGGTACCCGTTGAGGATTGTGGTCCAGGTGACGACGTTCCTCGCGGGCAAAACGTCGAACAGCTTCCTGGCGTCGGCCAGGCCGGAGAATCTCAGGTAGGCGCTGGTGAGGACGTTGCCGACGAAGGCTACGGAGGTGTGCAGCGCCCGCAGCGAGACCGCGTGCACGGACTTGACGTCGTCGAGGCTGGAGCAGGAGCCGAGGAGCGAGGCGATGGCGTTCGAGTCGAAAGTTTCGGGTTGGTTTTGTGGAGTTTGGATGCTTCTTACTGCTCGCGAGGGGTTCGACCGGGGTTTGGTGGCGGTTCCGGTTTGGGTGGTTCTTCTGTGGCTTGGAGTGAAGTGGAGGGGGAAATGGTGGTGGTTGGTTAGAGAGGGGGTGGAGAGCAGCATCGGGGAGGAGGGTTCTGATGAGCGGAAGAAATGGTGCGAAGAGGGGTTCGAACGAGGGAGATTGGGTTCAAATGAGTGACGAGGCGCAAGTGTTTAGACCAATGTCTTAAAAATCGGACCGGAGATCGATCCGGTTAGGACACTGGATAGGATTAAACCGATTCAACCAGCAGTTTAACCCGGATTGAAGTATAGGCTTATAATTTATTTGAATATATTACATAGTACACAACTACACATACTACTTATGCTAAAATTAGTCAAGAATTATACATACAAATTTTTATTGCATGTAAAGTCCAAACTAAAAGTCAAAAGCTAACCAAAAAAAGTTGAATTAAAAAAAACATATGTTCAAACCGGGTTAAAATCCAACCAACTCACGCAGTTCAGTGGTCTAACCGGCCGGGTCGACTAGATTACATAAAAGAAACCGATTTTTTGAAGAAGAAAAAAAAACAGTGGGTCGGTATTAAACCAACCCGAAAAAAATTACCGGTTCGCGATTTGACCGGTTCAACCGGCGGGTCCGGTCCGATTTTTAAAACATTGGTTTAGACATTTGTAATGAATTTAGGAGAGTCTTGCGACTGCCCCATGTCTATACACTTTTCGTATATTGACGCTACAGCTCCATTGCTATCTGTTTGGATATGTTTTCTGAAATTTGGTTTTAAAATTAATTTTTTGAAAATAAGTTATAAAGTTAATTTTTAAGTATAGAAATTTTGAGTTTGTGTTTGATTACTTTATCTGGAAAGTAATTTTAAGAAACAAAAATTAAAAATTCTATTTGGTAAAATAATTTTGGAAAATAATTTTTTAAATAAAATTTTATAAAATATTTGTAATTACGTTTAAAAATTTTAACTGTGTCCAATTTTTAACCGTGTCCAATTTCCAACCGTGTCCACGATTGTTCGTATCCAATTGTGTCCAATATTTGTAGTTATGTTTTTTTTTTCTTCCAAATATTGTCTATGATCGTTGTCGCTGACGAGCTTCTTGTGGATGATTAGTCCCATAGTCGACCAGTCCGACGTCTACTTTACTCGACGCGACGCTCGATCTCGACTTTTCATCATGATTTTGATATTTTTTGAGTTACTCTCCTTCTCATATCTTCATTTATCGCCGATAGAAAAAGAGGAAAGGAACTTCATTGCAAGTGAGGGTTTTGCTCTTCATAGTTTTCGTGTTTGAATTTTGCCATTGCAACTCTATTGCAAACGGCTATGCTCTGACAATTTTTTTTTTTTTTGAAATATTGAGTATTCATATACTTATTTGATATGATATGGTTTTTTTTTATCATACTGGGTTATTTATTTAAATTGTGATTATAGCGCTTGCATGCGAATGACATCCAAATAATGGAACTCCATAATTTTAATTTTTATCTGCACTTTCATGTTCTCATCTAAACAAAATTGCTTGAAACTTCTCACTTTTTGGGAAATTAAAAAACAAATTATTGAAACAAAATTTTTGAAAGTGACATGTTGAAAGTGAATTGTATTAGAACAATGTTGAAAATGTCACTTTCAAAAAATTACAAATATCCAAAAGGTCCTTAATGAGTTCGACTAAATAAATTCTTTTTTTTTAAAATAAATTCAAATAATAACTTAAATATGGATGTCACATGTGACTTTCAATAATAATGAAAGTGTACGTATTTATGTTTAGACCCTTGATGAGATTCATATAATATAATATTTTTTTATGGCCAAGTTTTAAAAATTAAGAACTCATGAGTTCCTCTAGGATTTTTCAATAGTATTATTACACTACACTATCTCGTATTATTGATGTTTATTCACTCTCTATATATAACAAGACGAATTATCTTCTTGGATGTAAAATAAGAGTATAAAATGGCTAAAGAATGTTTGAGATTAAAAGATAGAAGTAGATTGGATGATTAACACATGGTCCGTGGGGGTTGTCAAATTCCTATTTTGGAATTAGATATATGACTTTTTCGTGTTTAGAGTGACGTTAAAATTTTGGACTTATTTAATTTTTTATTATTATTTTTGGATCTTGATTTGGTCTTGGTTGTTGAGCCTAACATTTTAATTTACTGTTGGTATCATTTTATTGGGGTTACATTGTTAGCTCCATTTTAGAATTTTTCGTATTTTTACTATTGTTATTATTATTATTAAATTTCCTATATCTATCCCTCCCCTTTATCTAACCCTAACCCCAACCCATACTCTCCCTCACTCTTACCCTCCCCCTACCTAACTCCCCTCTCTCCCACTCTTCCTCCTCACCCCTCTATGGAGAACCGGCTCACTCACCCCCCCCTCACTCTCGATTTCTCCCTCTCTCTGTCCATGGAGCACTCCCCCTCCCATCCTCACTCTCCACCCTCTATCCTTCCCCAGCCTCCTCCATCCGGCGCCACCGTCGCCCCCTTAGCCGGCAGCACCGCCTGCACCACCTTCACTACCACTTCCACAACCACCACCATCATCGTCGCCATCTCCTCCACCACCTACCACCATAGCTAGCTGCCACCACCATCAACCGGCACCTCCACCACCACTACTTCCACAGCCACCGCCACCGACCTCTAGCTCGGCCGCCCGTCACCCTCGTGACCGCCACCACCAGCACCGTTTCCACCACCGCCAGCGACGTCGTCTCCATCTCCTCCGACTCTCTTTCTCAGTGCAGCGCCACCGCTGCCGCCCTTCCCCTGCCGCGGAGCCGACCCTACTTGGCCGAGCCCCGCCAGCTCCTCCGCCTCCCTCTTTCCCTTCTTCTCTCCGGCCGTCGTGCTCGGGGACAGCGCCAGCATCGAGCGACAGGATGCCCTTGGGCCCCGCGCTACTCGAGCAGTGAGCCCTCTCGGCCTGCGTGCTCCTTGGGCAGTGTGCCCTCGTTCTTTGTGCCTTTTGGCACCCGTGCACCTCGGTGTACGTGTCAGTTTTATTTTTTGTGCTGCCTCGATGTGCATGCTGTCTTAGGCAGCGGGACGCCTCGAGCCCCGTGCTGCCTCGGACACCGTGCCACCTTGAGTTGCGTATTGCCTCGATTTTTGTGCCTCGACCTTTATGGCCATCTTAATTTTCGTGTCGCTCTGATTTGCGTGCACGTACTGATTTGTCTGCCGCCTCGGTTTGCGTTCCACCTTGTACTCCGCACCGCATCGATTGCGTGCACACATCGATTTGTGTGCCGCATTGGTTTGTGTGTGTCACACCCCAGAACCAGAATACTGGAGAGCGGAGGAATGACTCAGCCAGCTACGTATTACGGGTAGATGAATACCGTATAATACGATCAATGCTGTCTAATAAGACGAGGGGGTGCATACTACATAAAAGTCACACTATGGTCACTTCACATCTATTGTC
Source organism: Iris pallida (assembly GCA_029216955.1). NCBI lineage: Eukaryota > Viridiplantae > Streptophyta > Magnoliopsida > Asparagales > Iridaceae > Iris > Iris pallida. The sequence continues at coordinate 4,582,147 of JANAVB010037619.1, forward strand.
TCAATCATTCAAACACGAAACAGAAATAGAGAACATGTAAGATAAAGCAGTAAGGCATCCCAAATGCTCAGTCAAAATGTTTTCGATATCTGGCTTTACAAAACATAGCCAGATGATGTAGCAAAGTATACACAATTGTTATCAGCTGCAGTCTGACTTAATTACGATTATGTGAAAGTAAGTACAAGACAATCCGACTAACATGTCGGTGCCAAACGGCAAAATATAAAGTAAGTAACAAAACGAGCGGGGAAGTAAGGAACCCACTCAAGTCCTCCTGCGATCATCCCTCTAGTATTGACCATCTTGGAGGTGGAAATAAGTTGAGTCCTCGGGAACCGGCTCTAGATCTGGCCATGCAAAACCAGAGAGATTAGACTTCTAATAGCAAGTACCGGAAGGAAGCACGATATGAGGAATTTAAACCAGTAAATAAAATAATATAATAATAGATCTCTGCTTGCTACTGGGATTCACATAACGTCACGATACTTCGAACCAACCTCCCAACCAAACAAGGACAGAAGTTGGCCCGTCATGTCTCGACACTTTGATCATCTCAGTTAGTCAACAGAGTAGGTACAGTACACAACCAAATCAATTTAAACGGCCATGCAACTACTACGGCTTGCTATTGTGGGTTCCAAGTTATTTTGGAATTATACGATAAAGAATTCCTCAGTTCTTACTATGTGCAAGCAAGGCTAGTCTACCCAGTCAATCAATTGCGCCAATCATGAATTAGACGAGTTCCAGCGGAACGCCCGTCATCAATATACCATATACAATAAATAATATAAGCAGATACCGCTCCCTGCCCGTGTGGCAGATTTGCAGTATCTGTGGGAACCATCCGGCCTGTCGGGCACTTAATAGTCCCAAAGAGGGCTGTCATGTAAGAACTCGGGAATCCATTCTCTCCATGCAATTATTATTTTATTTAACTTAGTAGCCTCTATGTTAAGTGAAATCCCATACCGTGGATCATGGTCATTCAGAATGAGTACTTCCGTACAAAGTACGATATGTCCAACTCTACAACGATACCTGTGCGGTTAGGTTGTAGGTCTTACATAGCGTAATGCAACAATTAAAACTAACCACGGAATACATCATGCCTTGACTATAAAGTACACATGCTGCTTTTGTAAAATAAATAAATAAATAAATTGAAACCTGCATGTGTCTGTATGCCAATATTCAGGATCAGCCAGTCGATTACAATAGTTCATGATATGAACGTGTCTCATTCATTCAATTCAATAAGACGACTAGCCAGTCTCTTAGTTCCAACTAGGAACGCATGATCAATTTTTAGTCAAGGTCATAATCAATATCAATTAATGTTAATTCGAGACAAAAATCAGTCAAAAGGCATCATGGGCTAGAGTTCATACGGCCGGAAAATTATAGAAGTTCATGCGACTGAGAATGCATATGTGGTCAGGATCTCATGCGGCCAGAAAGTGCCATACGGCCACGGAAAATAGCAGTCAACAACATACGACCACGGAAAACAACATGCGCCAGGAAACAACATGTGTCAGGAAACAACATGTGCCAGAAAACAGCATGCGCCAGGAAACAGCATGTGCCAGGAAACATCATGCACCACGAAACAGCATGCGCCAGAAAACAGCATGCACAGGAAACAACATGTGCCAGGAAATAGCATGCGCCAGAAACAGCATGCGCCAGAAAACAGCATGCACCGAAAACAGCATGCACCAGGAAACAACATGCGCCAGAAACAGCATGCGCCAGGAAACAGCATGTGCCAGAAACAGCATGCGCCAGGAAACAGCATGCGCCAGAAACAGCATGCGCCAGAAATAGCATACGACAGGAAACAACATGCGTTAGAAACAGCATGCGCCAGAAACAACATGCGCCAGAAACAGCATGCGACAGAAAACAGCATACGACAGAAAAACAGCATGCGCCATGACAGCATGCGCTAGCAAACAGCATGCGCTAGCAAATAACATGGCAACAACTTTTTGCCAGCAAACAGCATGCGCCAGGACAGCATGTACTGCTCATCTTCTCCAATCAGCCTCTAATGGCCACGAAAACCCATGAACTAAAAAGACCATAAATTACTCAAAATAAGTCGAAATCAGGACTTCCAATAGTCCAAATTGGGTAGAATCAAATTCCCTATAACATGGAACCATCAAAACTAAAAAAATAACAAAGTTACTAGATCAAAACCTAAAAATTACAAAAATATATTAAACTTAGATCTACATGAAATAAGCCATGGGAATTGAAAATGCTAAGTACTAAAGTGTCTAAGAATCTTGAGAGGAAGAAAATGGAACAACAAAAATGGAAATCTATCAAGAAGCAAGTTGGCACTTGCCTAGCTCTCCTAGGTTGGTGGGGAAGTTATGAGAAAGAAGAAGAGTAATGAGAAGAAGTAATGAAGAGAGAGAGAAAGGGGATGAGGTTTTAAATGAAGAAGTGGTGGTAGGTGGGGAGTTGGGTTCATGTTGAACCATCCAAGGCCGAAAAACAAACCAACTCGGGCCGAACCCAAAAGCAAAGTAGAAAGTAAAATACTGAAAGTAAAATTCAAAAAAATAATTAGTAAGAAATTAAAGGAATTTAAATACAGAACTAGACATGATAAATATTAAATAAATACATTCTAGCAGTACATGTATTTAGAATACGTATTCCGGGAACGGGAAGTGACAGTGTGCCACCTTGGACCTTGTGCCATCCTGATTTGCGTATATGCCTCGATTTGCGTGCCACGTTTATTCGTGTGCCATCCTGATAAATTCCTCGATCTACGTGCACGTCTCTATTTTTTAGTCGTCTCGATATTCGTGCCATCTCGATTCTTGTACGTGTCTTGATTTACGTGTACGTCTCGGTTTGCGTGTCCGTATCGATCTGCGTACCTCTATTTTCGTGCCAGTTCCTGCACTACTAGTGGGACCTACGTGGTATAGCCTTCCGCCATCCTTGTGCTTCTTGTTATTATTTTATAATGCTAATGATTGTTTATTGTGTGTTCCGAGGGCCGTGATGGACGTGCTACCTTGGATCCCGGTCGTCGAAGCCTTGCTTACCTAGTCGAGCCCTCTAGGCAAGTATTCCTTGCTCATCGACGGCTCTTACCCTCTATCCTAGATTTTATTGTATTTAATTCATTTGTAATTGTAAATGTATAACGGCAAGTAGTGTAGCATAGTAGTAGAACTGCCATGATGATAACTTAGGATAGCTTGGTTCGATACCGGGTCAAGTCGTATCGGATAACTCGGACGGGTCATCCACACCTCCGAGGATACGAGCATGACTCACATGTATGGATTATCCCTATATGTCCCGTGTCTGACTCGCGGTCGAGTAACGGCTTGGCTAACTGTTTTCTGGGACCATGCTTGTGGATTGGACATGACTATGGGTCTGTGATGCGTCCTGTGTGGCGGTTTTTGTTGTATGTATTGGCTTGGTGCCCAGTACGCATCGTAGCGCTGCTGGAGGCCGAGACTTAGTGTTCTCGGCTACTATTTGGTTTCCAGTACGCATTGTAGTACAGCTGGAACTCGAGACTTAGTGTTCTCGGTTTGCGATTCTGCGACGGGTTGCGCCGAATAGATTTAGCCCCGATTCGCTGGGAGATCCCGTCCAGAATACAAAGGAGACTCTACCGAATTTTTCCAGAATTCCCGATCGGGAATTTGGTTTGAGTATTTAGGCAGAACCGTTCCTTTGGTTTGCTGAACTAGATTCGTGCAGATTTTGTTTGACCTGATTCCAGTACTTGCTAGGTAGACTCATGACTAGATTAGTGTCACGCCCCGATTCCGTAGAATCGATAGTCGTCCCCCGGGCGTGATGCCGTGCGAACCTAAGTTGCGATCGCACAAGGCATAGTCATAAGGTTATCTGAAACACAACATCAAGTTAGAGTACGCAGAGAAATTGAATGACACATTTGAAATAGAAATAGACTTTTTCATTGATGATAATAAAACTTTTACATGGACTCCTTTACAATCATTGCCGCGCGGGCTACAACATGACTCGACTTACAAAATGAACGCCGATGAGATAGTCGTTCCATACATTATATCCCTTTTTACAAGCAAAAACCATTACACATTTCCACCTGCTATTAGAGTGGCACAGCGGAAGCGTGGTGGGCCCATAACCCACAGGTCCCAGGATCGAAACCTGGCTCTGATACCATTATGTCACGTCCCAATTCCGTAGAATCGATAGTCGTCCCCCGGGCGTGATGCCGTGCGAACCTAAGTTGCGATAGCACAAGGCATAGTCATAAGGTTATCCGAAACACAACATCAAGTTAGAGTACGCAGAGAAATTGAATGACACATTTGAAATAGAAATAGACTTTTTCATTGATGATAATAAAACTTTTACATGGACTCCTTTACAATCATTGCCGCACGGGCTACAACATGACTCGACTTACAAAATGAACGTCGATGAGATAGTCGTTCCATACATTACATCCCTTTTTACAAGCAAAAACCATTACACATTTCCACCTGCTATCGAGGCGAGTCGAGTCGTCATCTTCTTTTGGACTGAGTGCGGGTCTTCTTCAAAAGGAAATCCAGAAAACAAGCCTTTACACACGGACGAGGCTTCAAAAGGGTTCACTTCGCCTGAAGCTTTCAAGTGGCACGCCCTTCGTAGTCCGGGGTACCTGCGTGGAGAGCGAGGATCAGTACATTACACTTTGTACTGGTGCGTGGCTATTTAAGCTCCACGCTCTCATTTGGTTGAAGAGTTTATATGACTTAGAGTATGAATGTTTCTAACCATCCTAATGAATTTCAGACAAGCATATGACAAGCATAATGAAATTTATGTTGAAACTTACCCCCGGCGGCCTGAGCCGTGCCTTATGAAACTTACCATATTCTTCCATGTCAATTGTTATCATTTCCATACCAAGTGCAATATTTCGTGTATTGGTCACTGGCTCCCAGAGCCATCGTGGACTCCTTTTTGCTTTTATTAGACGAGGCCCTTTCAGCGCGAGTAGCGAGCCCCGCTGTAAGTCCTCGCCTAACGTTGTGCCCAGCACAGCTTATGAATATGTTTCCTTCTTGGCCGCAACGGTCCCGTGGCCCCGGGTTGCCGTGCGGGGAAACTCTACCTTGTCGACAAGTTGTCCAATGACCGTGCAAAGACCATTTTTCATATTTTTAGTTATTAAGACATAGCCTACATTCTCCTTTAAAACTTAATCATTTTACCGTGCCCGTGCCTTTGCATTTATACTTTCATTCGCAACAACACTATCGACTTTGCCTAAGAAGGGGGTCGAGAAGAGAAGGGTCAGCCACTCACCTTGAGTTTACTTCGGCGAGAGAACTTGCTGGTTGCGCTAGACGTCGCCTACGCGATTACCTGAAATCGCACAAGCAACCGATTAGAATACTGCATTATTCAAGGAGTTCGATAGAAAATGCGAGTTCGAAATGCAAGCCATGAAAACCATCGAAAACATTCACGAAAGCGCACTCAGAAAACAAAGCTAAAACCAACGCAAGCGGCGTGAAAAGCAGAGCAACGGGAGGTCTCTCCCGACTCAGCCGCAGAGTCAATCCTCGAGGCGCAGCCCGCTGAATATGGGACTTGGTTCCGAAGAAGACATTACATAACGAGGAATGGGTCTTAATTCAACCGTTCCCGTTCGATCGACTCGGCCGATCCCGACCTATCGGTCCCGACCGAATCGATAGCGACAGTGTTCCTTTCTCGTGCACCCCGTGGACAGAGTACGGGGCACGATGTAGGGACGGTGTGCCCCGTCCCTACATCGTGCCCCGTACTCTGTCCACGGGGTGCACGAGAAAGGAACACTGTCGCTATCGATTCGGTCGGGACCGATAGGTCGGGATCGGCCGAGTCGATCGAACGGGAACGGTTGAATTAAGACCCATTCCTCGTTATGTAATGTCTTCTTCGGAACCAAGTCCCATATTCAGCGGGCTGCGCCTCGAGGATTGACTCTGCGGCTGAGTCGGGAGAGACCTCCCGTTGCTCTGCTTTTTACGCCGCTTGTGTTGGTTTTAGCTTTGTTTTCTGAGTGCGCTTTCGTGAATGTTTTCGATGGTTTTCATGGCTTGCATTTCGAACTCGCATTTCCTATCGAACTCCTTGAATAATGCAGTGTTCTAATCGATTGCTTGTGCAATTTCAGGTAATCACGTAGGCGACGTCTAGCGCAACCAGCAAGTTCTCTCGCCAAAGTAAACTCAAGGTGAGTGGCTGACCCTTCTCTTCTCGACCCCCTTCTTAGGCAAAGTCGATAGTGTTGTTGCGAATGAAAGTATAAATGCAAAGGCACGGGCACGGTAAAATGATTGAGTTTTAAAGGAGAATGTAGGCTATGTCTTAATAACTAAAAAGATGAAAAATGGTCTTTGCACGGTCATTGGACAACTTGTCGACAAGATAGAGTTTTCCCGCACGGCAACCCGGGGCCACGGGACCGTTGCGGCCAAGAAGGAAATATATTCATAAGCTGTGCTGGGCACAACGTTAGGCGAGGACTTACAGCGGGGCTCGCTACTCGCGCTGAAAGGGCCTCGTCTAATAAAAGCAAAAAGGAGTCCACGATGGCTCTGGGAGCCAGTGACCAACACACGAAATATTGCACTTGGTATGGAAATGATAACAATTGACAGGGAAGAATATGGTAAGTTTCATAAGGCGCGGCTCGGGCCGCCGGGGGTAAGTTTCAACATAAATTTCATTATGCTTGTCATATGCTTGTCTGAAATTCATTAGGATGGTTAGAAACATTCATACTCTAAGTCATATAAACTCTTCAACCAAATGAGAGCGTGGAGCTTAAATAGCCACGCACCAGTACAAAGTGTAATGTACTGATCCTCGCTCTCCACGCAGGTACCCCGGACTACGAAGGGCGTGCCACTTGAAAGCTTCAGGCGAAGTGAACCCTTTTGAAGCCTCGTCCGCGTGTAAAGGCTTGTTTTCTGGATTTCCTTTTGAAGAAGACCCGCACTCAGTCCAAAAGAAGATGACGACTCGACTCGCCTCGATAGCAGGTGGAAATGTGTAATGGTTTTTGCTTGTAAAAAGGGATGTAATGTATGGAACGACTATCTCATCGGCGTTCATTTTGTAAGTCGAGTCATGTTGTAGCCCGCGCGGCAATGATTGTAAAGGAGTCCATGTAAAAGTTTTATTATCATCAATGAAAAAGTCTATTTCTATTTCAAATGTGTCATTCAATTTCTCTGCGTACTCTAACTTGATGTTGTCTTTCGGATAACCTTATGACTATGCCTTGAGCGATCGCAACTTAGGTTCGCACGGCATCACGCCCGGGGGACGACTATCGATTCTACGGAATCGGGGCATGACATAATGGTATCAGAGCACGAATTTACATCCTTCGGCCTCGCGTCTAGAGTTCCAAACCTTTGACCTCGCATCGATGAGATAAGTTGTTCCATACAATGAGTCCGTAATAATTTGTGACTGATGCGTTTGCCTTCGTATCGCAGAAGTGATGGAACCCACGGTCGAGCAAGAACAGAGCGCCTCAAGCGGCTCTAGTAGTTCGCATCGTCCGCAGGTCGGACCTTCTAACGATACAATCGAAAGGATGCTGCGCATGATGGAGGCGCAGCGAAACCAGTCCGAGAACCGGCATCAGCAGGTAGAGGAACGACAGGCCCAGTTCGAAGCTCGCTTCGAAGCTCGTTTTGATGCACATGCCAAGCTTCAGCAAAAGCAGCTAGATACCCTACAACAGATCGTCCAGACAATGGCGGCCAACGGGAATTCTGCGACTACGCCTACCATCACCGTGCCGGCGATCCAACCCATTGATGTCGACACGGAGGATCCCGAGCGTCAACCAGCGGCACCGAAAAAGTACAACTTTGAAGTGTCAGAATTCAAGAAGGCGTGCCATACTTCCTTCAGCGGCACCGAGGGTCCTTCTATGGCGATCGACTGGTTGGAAGAGCTGGAAGATCACTTTGAGCTTCTTGGCATTGAAGAATCGAAGCAAGTCGCCTGTGCACAACTTCAGCTACGGTTGAACGCGCACGACTGGTGGGCTGTGCGTAAGCGAGCGATCCGACCGGACAATACCATCGCACCGATCTCTTGGGCCACGTTTCGCAAAGCTTTCGAACTCCAGTACCTTCCGTCAGCCGTTCTTCAAGCGAAGGAGAATGAATTCATGCAGTTGAAGCAAGGGAGCCGGACAGTGGAACAGTTCGCTACGGAATTCAACAAGTTGTTTAAGTTCGCTGGCCAGTTTCTGCCGACTGAAGAGTGCCGTGTGCGACGGTTCGAAGTGGGTCTGCAACACTCTATTAGTGCGCATGTCGGGGTCCCGGAGTACAAGACCGTGGGCGAGGCTCTGAATCATGCGCTCCGCCTTGAGAACATGCATCCTTCCGGTGCTGACGACGTTGTGCGCCACTCCAATCACAAACGTCCTAGCCATACGGGAGGCAACAACTACACGTCAAAGCGGCCACACACTAGCGGCTACCAAGGCCGGAACCCGTTACCACGATGCAGAAATTGTCACCAGCTTGGGCATACTGATGACCACTGTTTCGCCAAGACAGAGTGCTACGCTTGCGGGCAGAGGGGACACCTTGCTCGAGATTGCACGAACCCCAGACTGGCTCGCAATGTACCACCACAACAGTACCGCCAAGAGAATCGAGGGCAGGCGCCTCGACCTCCTCCGCCCACTCGACCTGTACCACAAAATGGCCAAGATCGTCGCCCCAACACTCAGGGCCGTGTCTACGCCATGACTCGAGACGAAGCGATGGCGTCAGATACCGTGGTGTCAGGTATACTAAAATTCAATAATGTGCCTGCTCGTGTGTTATTTGATTCAGGCGCTTCACATAGTTTTATATCGGCGGACTTTGCCGCCGAGCACAAATTTCCTGTAATATCATTAGATTTCGACCTTAGCGTAAGCACGCCTTCGGGCACACCTATTCTCACAAACTTAGCTTGCGCCGGCGGGATTATCTGTATCGGCGGTCAAAAGATCGGTCTAGATGTGATAGTTCTTGATATGAAGGACTTTGACATCATTCTGGGAATGGATTGGCTCGGGCCGTGCAACGCAACCATAGACTGCGCAGAAAAGAGGGTCACATTCCGCATGCCTGGAGTGCCTGAATTCTGCTACTCGTGTGGTGAGGCATCGCCGACCTGCATGGTGATCTCTGCGATATCTGCTCGACGGATGCTGCATTCCGGGTGCGAAGGCTATCTAGCTTCCGTTCGAGACATACGACAGGATGGTGCAAATGCGGAAGAGACCGACGTTGTGGCAGAATTTCCAGACGTGTTCCCGGACGAGCTACCCGGCATGCCGTCCGATCGAGAGATAGAGTTCACTATCGACACATTCCCCGACACCCGGCCGATCTCGAAGGCTCCGTACAGAATGGCCCCTGCAGAATTGAAGGAATTGAAGGCACAACTTCAGGAATTGTTCGACAGAGGGTTTATCCGTCCGATTGTCTCGCCGTGGGGTGCGCCCGTGCTGTTCGTGAAGAAGAAAGATGGATCGATGCGACTCTGCATCGACTATCGGGAATTGAATAAAGCTACCGTCCGAAAGAAATACCCCCTGCCCTGTATCGACGACTTGTTCGACCAGCTCCAAGGTGCAACGGTGTTTTCGAAGATTGATCTACGATAGGGTTATCACCAACTCAAAGTCAAGCCAGACAACGTGCCGAAGTCTGCCTTCCGCACTCGTTATGGCCACTACGAGTTCTTGGTAATGCCGTTCGGTCTGACAAACGCCCCTGCCGTCTTCATGGATCTAATGAATCGGGTGTTCCGTCCGTTCGTTGACAAGTTCGTAGTAGTCTTCATCGACGATATCCTCGTCTACTCGAAGGATCGAGCGCAACATGCAGAGCATCTGCGGACGGTACTCCAAACCCTTCGAGAGAATCAGTTGTACGCGAAGATGAGCAAGTGCGAGTTCTGGCTGAACAGCGTCTCATTCCTTGGGCACATCATCTCCGCCGCGGGCATCGCAGTCGATCCGAAGAAAGTCGAGGCAGTTGCTGATTGGAAACGGCCCGCATCAGTTAGTGAAATTCGAAGCTTCCTAGGCTTGGCGGGATACTACCGACGCTTCATGAAGGACTTCGCGAAGATCGCATCGCCGTTAACTCGCCTCACCCAGAAAGGAGTCGCATTCAAGTGGTCAGACGACTGTGAAGCTTCCTTCCAGGAGCTCAAACAACGGCTCGTTTCGGCCCCGATACTTGCTCTTCCTGACGGGACAGAGGGATTTCAAATCTTCAGCGATGCTTCTGGCCAGGGCTTGGGGTGTGTGCTCATACAGCGGGATAAGGTGATATCTTTTGCTTCCCGGCAGTTGAAGCCGCACGAGAAGAACTAACCCACGCATGACCTAGAACTAGCGGCAATTGTGTTTGCGTTGAAGCTGTGGCGTCACTATCTCTATGGCGTGGCGTGCAGGATTTATACAGACCACAAAAGCCTCAAGTATCTCTTCACCCAGAAAGAATTGAATTTGCGGCAGAGGCGATGGCTCGAACTAATCAAAGACTATGACTTGTCGATCGACTACACGCCGGGCAAGGGAAATGTGGTAGCGGATGCGCTGAGCCGAAAGTACTTGGCTTCATTATGTATCAACGACCGACTGCTGCGCGACTTAGAAGGAATGGGCATCGAGCTTCGAGTTCGTTTCAGAGACGTGAAACTGGCGCAACTGCGGGTGGAACCGAGCCTACTGGAGAGGATCAAGTCTGCACAGAAGGACGACCCGTACCTGGAGAAGATACGGAAGCTGATATCGACAGGGAAAGCGTCCGACTTTGCAGAGGACGAGTCGGGAGTGTTGCGCGTGAAGGGACGACTATGCGTACCGGACGACGTAGAACTCAGAAAGGAGATAATGACGGAGGCACACTATGCAAAATATTCCTTGCATCCTGGCAGCACCAAGATGTATAAGGACCTCCGCGTTGTCTTTTGGTGGCACGGCATGAAGAGGGACGTAGCGCTCTTTGTGTCAAAATGTATGGCCTGTCAGCAAGTCAAAGTCGAGCACCAGCGACCGGACGGGGAGATGCAGAACCTTGCCATTCCAGAGTGGAAATGGGATCACATCACTATGGACTTTGTTGTTGGCTTGCCGAGGACGCCGCGGGAAAACGACGCCATCTGGGTCATCGTCGATCGACTAACCAAGTCAGCACACTTTATCGCCATCAAAGTTACTTGGAGCGTCGACCGCCTTGCTCAGATATATCTTGATGAAATAGTTCGGCTGCACGGGGTCCCAGTTTCTATCGTCTCGGATCGGGATGGACGGTTCGTAGCATACTTCTGGAGTAGTCTACATTCAGCACTGGGGACCAAGTTGAAGTTCAGCTCAGCTTATCATCCTCAGACTGACGGCCAAACAGAGCGGGTGAACCAAATTCTCGAAGACATGTTGCGACTCTGTGCGATCGACTTAAAGTCAAGTTGGGACGTCCATCTACCGCTGGCCGAGTTTGCATACAACAATAGCCAAATGACGCCATATGAAGCTTTGTACGGCCGAAAGTGTAGATCGCCCATTTGCTGGGATGAAGTCGGGGAACGGCAGATACTTGGTCCGGAGCTGGTGGAGCAGACTGTGCAGAAGGTCAAGTTGATACGAAAAAGATTGAAGATAGCACAAAGCCGGCAGAAAAGCTATGCCGACACGCACCGACGTCCCCTCGAGTTCTCGGAAGGCGACCATGTATTCCTGAAGGTGATGCCTATGCGTGGAGTTTCCCGGTTCGGTGCGAAAGGAAAGTTGAGCCCAAGATTTGTTGGCCCATTCGAAATATTGAAGCGAGTCACCCCAGTAGCTTACCAACTCGCCTTGCCGCCGACATTGTCAGAGGTACATGACGTCTTCCACGTCTCGCAATTGCAGAAGTACGTACACGATCCGGGGCATGTGGTAGAGTTGGGCAAGCTAGACCTGAAGGCGGACCTATCATATGTCGAAGAGCCGGTGCAAATCTTGGAGCGCAAGGATAAACTTCTCTGCAACCGTGCTATTCCTCTAGTCCGCGTTCTCTGGAGAAACCATTCGGTCGAGGAGTCGACGTGGGAGCTTGAGTCTGAAATGAAGGAGAAGTTTCCTTCATTGTTCTCGTAGAGGTAGGTTCTATTCTTAAGTTTCGAGGACGAAACTTTTTCTTAGTTGGTTATGGTGTAGTGCCCCGTCCCTACATCGTGCCTCGTACTCTGTCCACGGGGTGCGCGAGAAAGGAACACTGTCGCTATCGATTCAGTCGGGACCGATAGGTCGAGATCGGCCGAGTCGATCGAACGGGAACGGTTGAATTAAGACCCATTCCTCGTTATGGAATGTCTTCTTCGGAACCAAGTCCCATATTTAGCGGGCTGCGCCTCGAGGATTGACTCTGCGGCTGAGTCGGAAGAGACCTCCCGTTGCTCTGCTTTTCATGCCGCTTGCATTGGTTTTAGCTTTGTTTTCTGAGTGCGCTTTCGTGAATGTTTTCGATGGTTTTCATGGCTTGCATTTCGAACTCGCATTTCCTATCGAACTCCTTGAATAATGTAGTGTTCTAATCGGTTGCTTGTGCGATTTCAGGTAATCGCGTAGGCGACGTCTAGCGCAACCAGCAAGTTCTCTCGCCGAAGTAAACTCAAGGTGAGTGGCTGACCCTTCTCTTCTCGACCCCCTTCTTAGGCAAAGTCGATAGTGTTGTTGCGAATGAAAGTATAAATGCAAAGGCACGGGCACGGTAAAATGATTGAGTTTTAAAGGAGAATGTAGCTTAATAACTAAAAAGATGAAAAATGGTCTTTGCACGGTCATTGGACAACTTGTCGACAAGGTAGAGTTTCCCCGCACGGCAACCCGGGGCCACGGGACCGTTGCGGCCAAGAAGGAAACATATTCATAAGCTGTGCTGGGCACAACGTTAGGCGAGGACTTACAGCGGGACTCGCTACTCGCGCTGAAAGGGCCTCGTCTAATAAAAGCAAAAAGGAGTCCACGATGGCTCTGGGAGCCAGTGACCAACGCACGAAATATTGCACTTGGTATGGAAATGATAACAATTGACAGGGAAGAATATGGTAAGTTTCATAAGGCGCAGCTCGGGCCGCCGGGGGTAAGTTTCAACATAAATTTCATTATGCTTGTCATATGCTTGTCTGAAATTCATTAGAATGGTTAGAAACATTCATACTCTAAGTCATATAAACTCTTCAACCAAATGAGAGCGTGGAGCTTAAATAGCCACGCACCAGTACAAAGTGTAATGTACTGATCCTCGCTCTCCACGCAGGTACCCCGGACTACGAAGGGCGTGCCACTTGAAAGCTTCAGGCGAAGTGAACCCTTTTGAAGCCTCGTTCGCGTGTAAAGGCTTGCTTTCTGGATTTCCTTTTGAAGAAGACCCACACTCAGTCCAAAAGAAGATGACGACTCGACTCGCCTCGATAGCAGGTGGAAATGTGTAATGGTTTTTGCTTGTAAAAAGGGATGTAATGTATGGAACGACTATCTCATCGGCGTTCATTTTGTAAGTCGAGTCATGTTGTAGCCCGCGCGGCAATGATTGTAAAGGAGTCCATATAAAAGTTTTATTATCATCAATGAAAAAGTCTATTTCTATTTCAAATGTGTCATTCAATTTCTCTGCGTACTCTAACTTGATGTTGTGTTTCGGATAACCTTATGACTATGTCTTGTGCGATCGCAACTTAGGTTCGCACGGCATCACGCCCGGAGGACGACTATCGATTCTACGGAATCGGGGCGTGACAATTAGTCGCCTAGATCTTGACCTGTCTTGTCCGTCGGATAGCATGAGGAGCACGGTTCCACTTGGAAGATATTCTGCAACCCTGGTCCTTGTTTGGTTTAAGGATTGTGGATCTGCTCCAGAGCGGTTCATGTAATCCTTGCCATTTTTCTAACGACATTAATTAATATATTTTTTGTCCCCTGACCATTCATTCTAGGAGTTATCCTAGTCTAGCTAGATAGGGTTGACAGTTGTCCTATATCGGAATTGTGACCTTGGATATGTCTGAGGATTGAGTATTATATGGAGTATGATTCCCGGGATATTGATTTGATAGACTCATATGGACTCTTGGATAGTGTTGTCATTTCTTTTAGATGGCGTTTATTCTGATCAGATATGACTTTTTGGATTCCTGGATTTTGATGATTGTGTGAGTGTTCCGCGAAATGAGGAGAATATCGATGGTATCATTATATGATTTTTATTCGACTTTCCAAATGCCCAAAATCTGGTTTGATTTCTATATCTTGATAGCTGTGAGACTTGTTTGCTGATAGCTTGTGATCATTGGTTCAGAGGATTCTTGAGAGCCAGAGGGCCTAGCAGTATTCATAGTGATTAGCTTGATACTTGGTGATCGTCCTTCCCAACATGATATTTATTCCATCGTAGATGGAAGACTACTGATAGATTGATCCGGTGGATATACCGACTTGATGATTAGAGCTGTAGGCTCACATGTGTACTTGAGATGCTATTCTAATAGAGATCCCGACCATGTACCTGACATGATATCCATGCCACGATGTGGGCAGATGATTTCATGTGACTGACAGATTTGTCCTTGTTCCTGACATGACTACTTGTATCCGTGCTATAAGTCCAGTTTACCCTTTGAGGTACTGGCCCTGATTTTGCACTGAGGTTCTCCTTGTCTACTGGCACTTTGAGGTGCTACTTTCATGATTATATGGCATTGCGATGCCATCATGTTATTCTAGCTATATTATATGATTACCTGCACGGGTACCGTGGTAGTTGGACTGTATTCTTAGCGTGGTCAGGATTGCTTGCTTGCTTGTTGCATAACACTGAGAATGAATTACAACTGGGACTATATAGGTGCCGAAGTTGATTCTTACTTAGCGTTTCCATACTGACGTATGACATCTAGGAGGATGATCATGTGACCACGGCATGTGATTCTGGATAATTATAGGAATAATCTAGGTAACTTAAACTGGTAGAAGCATT
The DNA here is from genome assembly GCA_029216955.1 of Iris pallida. Classification (NCBI taxonomy): domain Eukaryota; kingdom Viridiplantae; phylum Streptophyta; class Magnoliopsida; order Asparagales; family Iridaceae; genus Iris; species Iris pallida. Next base: position 4,597,230 of record JANAVB010037619.1, read on the forward strand.
GGGAGGGAGCGAAAATCCTGAGATCGTACAATACTAACCTTAATACAGACAATGGTCATGATTTGCAGGTTGGCCGCCACGGATGTTGTTACTGTTCGCACTAGTGGATGGCAGTATCTGACTACTATTATGTACTATGTACTTCTCTTGCTCGCACGGTGGCCTTATGAGGGACCAGTGCTTATCTTGTCTTGTTATACTTGGCCCCGCTAGCCCTGCTGGGATGATACGATCTGAGGATTCCCATACTTGCATTGTTGGGGTAACCCAACCTCCACATAGAAAGTCGTAGGCAAGTGAGTTGTCGCTTATTCTCGTAAATTGTTTGGCTTGTTGCTTGCATAGTCGACTGATATCGAGTTCCAGTTGGCGATGAAGGTATTATTAGATGTTATGGAGATTGTGATGATTGTTGGTTATTTAGCTACATTAGTTGTGGATTGTTATCGTGCGTTGGTATCGCACGATTCTTACCCTCATTTACTGTTCACATCTGTTCTTCCGCTTTATATTTTATCCTGCTGTCTTTTCTTCGTCCATCCTTGAGCCTTCCTTTCTGGTACTTGCTACAGTTGGCCTGACCAACCCTGGATTGTTTCCAGATTGCCAGTGACCGACCATGTGGATCTTCCAGACTTGACTTGGAGGGTGTGCTTCAGTTCCAGACCTTGCTAGGGACTGTGGGAAGGTATACTCGTCTACATTATTATCATATACTGTAGACTTTCTGATTGTTCATATGAGTATGTACTTCCTGCTTTCCATATGATTCTCTTTTGCTATTATTTCATAGTGATTGCTTGTGAATATGAGATCGGATTTAGGCCATAGATTGATTTCATGCTAGGATACCCAGCAAGATTGACAGCCGTCATCGTCGTATTATGTCTTCGTACCTTATACGGTTTAGCTGGCTGACGTCTGTCCCCGTATTCCGGTACTGGGGCGTGACAGGGGTGTAGCACATTGGGTACATCAGAAGGTCCCATGGAAATGGATACGGCTCGTATCTTTCCTATGCATTGCTTGCTGGCAAATTAAATAAAATGTTATTTTTTTTCTTCTTCTTATGATATTTGCTAACATAAAATCTAATATTTTAAAGGAAATGCATATATCCATCTAGTGGTTTAAACGTAAAGGAAGTACCAATGTAGGATGCCATAAAACTAATTTCAACATAGATGCTAAAAACCTCATTTGTCCCTGTTCATTTACCATCTTTACAAAAGTATACATGATCATTAATTAATGGAAGGATTAGATCTATGATTGTGTAAATTTATTTAATTTACAATGTTGAAAATCTCTCTTAATTAAAATATGATGAGTATATTAGGGGGACATTTGGTACACGGAATACTATATAGCCAAAATTCTATATTTTCGAAAATCAAATTTTATGGAATTAATTTTTTTGAAAAATTATATTTTCGCATATGATGAATATTAAATATTTATGAGAAAAAATAAAATAAAAATTTAAAAAGATGGCGAAAATGAAAAAGAAAACAAGAAAAAAATCATTAAAAAATTAAAAACCTGAAAAGAATATAAAAACATTGTTTGAAAACAAAATGAAAAAAAAAGAACTTAAGATAGATATTTCTTAAAAAATGTAAAAGATGAAAACTAGAAAAAACCAGAGGAAAAAAAAACAAAAACATACTTAAAAACTGTAAAAAGATTAAAAAAAAAGAAACAATCTTAGAAAATGAAAACTATAAAAAAATTGAAAAAGAAAGCTAAAAAATTCCTTAAATTATGAAAAAAGAAACAAAAACTTAAAAAATATATATAAATCTTTAAAAAATTAAAGAAGGAAAGAAAAGGTAAAAGAACTATATAATTGTAAAAAAAAATAAAAGAACAAATTTTTACATGGGAAAAAGAAATATTCTTAAGAGAAATGATTTCTATATTTGCTGGACAAATTGTTTAATGGGTATTCCTATTTTCTGGAAATATATTTTTATAAATTAAACCAACTTCAGAATATGCTTCTCACCTTAAGTTTGTCCAATAAAAAAAATCCCGTACCAAACCTCCATTTAAGGAATTATGGTTTAAGTATAACTTATGTTATTACCTATTTATACTGTAGGACTTGCAACAATTATAATTTTGAAATTCCGGAAAAACTTTCTTCATGTATGATCTCTCTTATTCTCATTTTCTGATTTTTAATTAATGTAATGAGAATTTGAAGGTCGAAACATTAGGACATAAGAGAAGTCTACAGATACATGATTCTTGGTCTTCAATTGAGATATATATATAGTATACTAGTCGAAATAATATATTCACGTCTTATATGATCATATGACTTAAATTTTGTTTACCTGTGACTGTGATAGACAATATATCTAATTTGCATCACTACGATATGGTACTAAAATTTACTTTAACTAGACGACATATCAATATGTGTCACGACCCACACCCTTATCATGGGCACGAGCACGTGTGTACATCCAGTCTACGCCGCAGTATCGGCGGTAGAACGCTGTATATAACGTCTGTAAATACTACGACTAACAATATAAAGGTACATGTACAGTATATACACTCCGAATGGAGGTGACATAGCAATACAGTCTCAATCACAAGATAAAACTAAGGTAGATAGCACAGAAGAAAAATATGATAGATGAAATAGAAAATAAGTTCAAGATCTAACACAAGTCCAGACATATACACAACATCACAGGGTCACAAAATATAACATAGAAAGCTACAGTCTGATAGTACTAGCTGGATCGCAGTCCAGGCAAACCCAACTAAGTTACATTACTCTGGAGTGCAAAGTCTAGTGGCTCTACTATCAGACCACGGTCCTGGACTACTCCATCTAACTCGAGTCCATAATAGGTCGAGCAGTCTGTCTCAGAATCATCTGTAATATATCAACGATATCCTGTCAGAAAAATAAGTAAGTACAAACACTAACAACAGTTCCATATGAATTGACAAATTCTATAAGAGACAGTATAATGAAATACAAGACAAAGATATATGATGACTTAGGAACCATTCGGAAGCTGAGTTACAACCCTTAAACCAAATAAGGACCGGGGTTGTAACCCTTCTTCCGAGCAGAACTTAGTCTCCAATCAAGGTACAACGTAAAGGCATGTAGAACATGTGAGTAACTGAATATCATAGCATGGTGAGAAAATACTGAATATAGAACATAGCAGGATATAAGATAAAATAAAGTAAATATAAAATATGCCTTGAATTATTAGAGCGTTATGTGATCGGCTTGGAAAATGTTACAGGACAGGCTATCCACTTGGTCCGACAATCATAAGAAAATCCGGGAAGGGTCATGCCGGCCAACCTGGATAGTAAGCACAAGGAAAATAGGATCTCGCTACACCCTACGTGAGGGAAGAGTGGCGTGAGCACAAGAATATAGTGACATGGTGGCTTTGATCACGTAGCCCCTAATAATTCTCCATCTCCGAATAATACAATGGATCTGGACATGACACGTCATGGCACGTGATTCCATAAGAGGGTAGCAAGTTCCCTTAGAAATCGGTGTCTATACAAGTACAGGAAACAAGACAGAAATGTACCAATATACCGAGAAAAATCTAGGAACAACATCTCATGTCATGATCCAACATAGACTAGTCCGTGAACTATCGTGACTGGAAATCAAGTAAGACACTACAACTGAATCGAATATAACAGATATCAAGACAATAAAAACTATCAGTGAATGTACTCGTCTGCTGTCCTGAGCTGTAGGGTATATCAATGCTCAGAGTGGTAATCAGAGACCTAAAGATGAGATATTGCATGTTAATTTAGGTTTAACAAAGTTATGAATGATTTATAATGAATGATATAAAATCTAGGTCAAACTAGGTCACACTGTGAGTCACACTAAGTCCTGTCAAGTCAATCTAAGTCAATCTAAGTCATATAAAGTCAATCTAAGTCAAACTAAGTCAACTCTAGGTCATACTAGTCATAGCAAGTCAAAACAAGTCAAAGCAAGTCAAACGGGGTCAAGAGTTGACTTACAGTTGACTTTTTAGTCAACTGGTCAACCCTGGTCAATTTGGTCAACTCTAGGCCAACCCTAGGTCAAACTGGTCAAGTGTTGACCAACAGTTGAATTTTGGTCAACTGGTCAACTCTAGTTTGGATTTGGTCCGGTTTAGATAAAGGGTTGACTCATTGTTGACTTTTGGGTAAAAAGTCAACTCTGGGTCAACCGAGCCGAAATTGGTTCAAATATGACATTTGTAGGGTGTACCTATGAAGACATCTAAGTTTCAAATCAAACCGACTACCCGTATTCCGTATCT
>JANAVB010037619.1:4606554-4629054 GCA_029216955.1 Iris pallida
TTTTTTGATGCAACTTCCCCTTTAAGTTGCAATCCACGTTGGAAGGGGCTAGTCGCAGTTCTATCACAATGAGTCTTTTGCAAGGCATTCACTGCTTGCTGCACCATATTGGATTGCGGTGGGATTGCACAAATGGTCATGGCTAACCTAAAAGTCTTTTCAACTTTTGTTATTTTTGATATGGGTGGCAATACATTAAAGGATAGGGTAAGAAATAAGTGTATCTCTAGGAAGTTAGAGGTGACATTAATTGAGGACATGATGAAAGAAAATCATCGTAGGTTGTTTGGACATGGACAACACATACCAATAGATGCTGCTAGGACTAGAGGTAGGCAGGGACATACCCAGAAAATGTTTTGAGGGGGAGGGGGAATACCTTAAGCCAAAAAAGCTTCTTTTGGGGTGGTGGTGGTGGTGAAAATATTTAAATTTAAAAATTAAAGGGACATTAAGGATTGGACTGGGGACAACTTGGTTAAAAATTATATACATAGTTGTGTTTTATATAACACTAAATATATACCCTTATAGATATACATATATAGTAGGAGACCGAAAATACAGCCCCCCACCAGTGCCCTCCCTCCCCTTGGCCCTAAGGTTGGCCCCGCCTCTGGAGGTAGGCTTAGTGATGAATATGGTTTGAAGTGTTAAAGAAGAATATGCCTTTTGTTAGGGTTACAAAGAATATGACACTTAACATAGCCGAAAAGAAGAGGATTCAAACAGCCGATCCAAAAAGTTTGAGATAAAAGTTTTTTTTGTTGTTGTAAAATTCCATATTGGTAAGTGTAGTTTCCGCATTTGGAAAGTTTTGAACCATTAAACTAAGATCAACACCATTCCATGATTTTATTGTTCTGAAAGATTACTAGCTACTTTATTGACATACAAGGCCAATTGTTTGGTGAGAAATCTATAGAAAGCAAGCTTTTCACTATTGGCTGCAGCGGATGTGAACACCGTTATAGAAAACATTGAAACTACTGAAACCAACCGATTCAAAGCTACCAAAACCCCAACTGCTAAAACCCGATACTCATAGGAATGGAAGGGACCAAAATCGACACTGAAACTGTGTTTTTTAACCTTGACAGAAAGCTGGCAATGCACAAACCAAGTCCGTTTTAAAATTGAAGTCATGGTAGGTTATGTGCATCGACAGCTTTCCACCACTTTATTTTGTTGCAGATTAAAGGAGAGGGCGGGAACATGCCATTTCACACCAAAAGTTCAACATGGTTTCTTGTAATTTACCTTTTGTATTTCTTGTATTAGTCTATCTACTTGCAAGATTAGATTTATCTATTACTTTTTGTTTAAGACCTAACAGGCATTGCATTACATGGCGGAAGGGTGTTATCAAGTTATTGTTCCGCACAAAAGATTTTTGAAAATCTTATCATCAGAGTCAACACTCTTCTGCTAAACTTTTATATATTTTGACACTATGGAGAGGGAAGATAAGAATGATGATGAAGAGTCAGTGAATTCATCATCTCCCGAGAATAGTCCAAGGGGAAATTATGATCAAGAAAAAGATGAAGAGGGATCAGCTAGCGGAGGATCTTTGAGGGCTAAGGAGGATGCACAGAACAAAGGGGGTGAAAGAGAAGGTTCTAACCACGGTGGTGGTGACAGTAGTGGTTCAGATTCTGAGAACCAGAACGATCCGAGCAAAAGTCCAAGTGAAGCTTTCGTCGCTGAGGAGAGCGGTTCAGATTCTGATAATGTGGATAACAAGAACAAAGCTCCCAAAGTAGTAGAGGTAGAGAGATATTCCAACTCTGAGATTCTTGACAATAAGAGCCAAAAGCCTGAGAATAGCGATTTAGAATCTGATAATCCAAATAAAATAAGCAGAACTACAGATAAGATTTCTGTTGTGGATGAAAAGAGTGGTTCAGATTCTGAGAACGAGAACTGTAGCCAGTATCTAGAGAAGGGGAACTATTTCAACTCTGAGAATTTAAACAAAACTAGTCAAACAGCAGGGGAAGATTATGTCGTAGACAAGGAGAGCGGTTCTGACTCTGAAATTATGGAAAAGAGGAGCCAAAGTACCGAGAAGGCAGAAATGGAGAGTGATTCAGACTCTGAGAGTCCAATCAAAAGGAGCCTAACTGCAGAGGAAGTTTGTGTTGTTGACAAGGAGAGTGGTTTAGGTTCTGAGAATGAGGACAGTAGCCAGAAAGTAGAGAGAGAAATATATTCCAACACTGAGAATTCGAATGTGACAAGCCAAACTGCTGAGAAAGTAGATAGGGAGAGTGATTCAGACTCTGACAGTCCAAATAAGAAGAGCCAAACTGCAGTGGAAGTCATTGCAGAGAAGGAGAGTTATTCTACTGAGAAAAAAGAAGAGAGTGATTCAGAATCTGAGAAAGCAAACAAGATTGGGCGGACTGCAGATGAAGTTCGTGGTGCAGACAAGGAGAGTGATTCAGACTCTGAGGCTCCAGACAAGAAAAGCCAAAATATCGATTTGCTTTCAAAAGTGAGTGATTCCGAGTCTGAGAAGCCAAAAAAAACATGGCCAACTACAAAAAGAATTCTTACTGAAGAGGAGAGAGGTTTAGACTGCGAGAGTCCAATTACACTGAGTCGGACAGTAGAGGAGTTCAATGCTGAAGATAAGGATGCAAGCCCTGAAGATCCTGACCATGACACAGCGGAACAGGCGAGTACCTGGCCCGTAAAAGTTGCTGCACTAAATATTTTTGTAAAGATGAAAGGAGCTGTTGCAGTCTCAAATGTTCTTCGTCGCCTTTCTGGTGGAAATTCTGATGACCCTGAAAGCAATTCATCTGTGAAGAATCCAGTAGAAGAGCTAGCTATGAAGGGGAGGGTTATATTGTACACAAGGCTTGGTTGTCAGGAGTGCAAAGAGGTCAGATTTTTTTTGCATCAGAAAAGATTAAAACCTGTTGAAATTAATGTTGATATCTACCCTAGCAGAAAGTTGGAGTTGGAGCAGAAGACTGGATCTTCTTCTGTTCCATGTTTGTACTTCAACAGTTTCCTTGTAAGAGGGTTAAGCGAACTTAAGGCTATGGAGGAGTCCAGCAAGCTTGATGAGAAGATCAATGATGTTATTAATGAGGAGCCATCCTCTGCAGCTCCGTTGCCACCATTTCCTGGTGAAGATGACGTCTCTGGAAGTGGTAAGGTGGATGAGTTGGCCTCTGTTGTTAGAAAGTTGAAGGAGTCAATTGCTCTTGGCGATAGGTTTTACAAGATGCGAAGGTTCAATAACTGTTTCCTTGGGTCTGAAGCTGTGGATTTCTTGTCACATGATCAGTGCTTGGAAAGAGAAGAGGTTAGTTGGTCCAAGTATGCACCTTAATATTACGTTGTTTCTCTGCTGAACACAGGATCTATTGAAATCAATTATTTGATTCTGAGATTCCTATATACATTTGTCTTTTATATGACATGGTTTCTATATTATGTGTACTGGAGTCTTAAACATACTATAGTTCTTTTCTTAGCTGGTCAACTTCATACATAATATACAGTCTGCTTTTATATCAATTTCGTTTTTCAGTTAATTTCCTTTTAACTTGAAGTAAATACGAATTCTGGACAACAAACAATGAATCGTGATATCTGGATATACTCGATGTACGCAGTGATCATATCGTCCTAGTTACATGAATTATATCATAGACTTCAATTTCTTTCTGACTTGCTGATTACCAAATAAAAAAGGTGATCTATCATATATTTTCTCGACTGTTCGGGAAACACAAACGGTTTCTACTTATTTTCGTCTCTGGTTTAGTACACTCTAAATGTTCGTGCCTTCAATTTAAAACTTGTGTTTTTCAGCCATAACATACTTGAGAGTTCGTAAGTTACTCCAGATGCTAAACTTCATCCTCTCTCAGAAGCTGGGGATGCGTTTTTCTTCAAAAACAAGAGTGATTTACATTGTTCCATTAATTTCTGGTTACTTTTAGCAGCTTACCTTTGTCTTTAAAAATAATTATGGTGATTCTATAATAGTTTCTTTCCCATCACAGGCAATAGAATTTGGACGAAAGCTTGCCAAAAATCACTTTTTCCAACATGTTCTAGAGTAAGTTTACTTAGTCCAGTAAGCACTTGAAATTTATTCCTTTTCCTTCCTGAGATTGTCAACTGCTGAATTGGTTACAGCTTAAATTTCTAATTAAGAAGATATATCTGTTTTCTTATTACAATATAGTTTGCCACTGCAGGGAAAATGTATTTGAAGATGGTAGCCACTTGTATCGCTTTTTGGAGCATGATCCTTCTGTCTCGACTCAATGCTACAATATGACAAGGGGCTTAATTGAATTTAAACCTAAGCCTATTATTGAAATTGCGTCACGGTTAAGGTTTCTTTCTTTCGCAATTTTTGAAGCGTATGTATCTGAAGATGGCAGACATGTTGACTATAGCAGCATTAATGGTTGTGAGGAATTCAGAAGGTTGGTTGCAAGAACTTATGATTGAGTTTTGCATTAATAGAGTTGCCATCTTTAGTTTCTTAGATCGTCTTACTAACGGAAGTTACAGTTAAAAAGTAAAGACTAAAAAGAAAGAGAAGAAAGAGAAAAATATGTTCACCGGTGACATCTTGTGATTGCTGGCAATGAACTTCCTTTGGTACATTAGAAATATTCCTTTTTCTGTTGTGAACTGACTAGAGTATCACATCTTATAAGTTCAAACTACCTGTGATATGCGATTTTTTTAATTACTGCCCATCCACGCAAATAGTTCAAACTAATTTACTAGTAATTTCTAAGGTAATAGGTCAACCTTTCCTTCCTAGAACAAACTCCAGGATTTCAAGGGTAAGACTGAATTGGCGCTGCTATTTTTGGCAAAGTTTTTTCTGTTGATTCATTGGTGACAAAATGCAGCAGAACAATGTATGAGTAAAATATAGTAGTTGGATATGATTATCATGCTCAGTTCTCTTCAAATGGTGTTATCTATGTTATTGTATGTAGTTGCTTTATTCTGTAAGGACTCATTTCATAGAAAATCTGACAATGTTTTATGTTGTCTGTTGGCTACCTAATGAGCTTAGGTTGAGGGTGTAACAGAGGATATGGTTTGTGTTAATGTTACAGATGTTACAGGGGACATGGTCCTCAATGGAATTGTGTGGAAGAAAAGGATTGAAATAGCCAATCCCAAAAAATTGGGATAGAGGATTTGTTGTTGTAGTTGCTTTATATTACGGATATTTCACTCTGATAAAGTAATACTATTGTAATAGATAAGAAGGTAGATGTAACATATTAGATGATATTTTATTTTATATAAGATGAAGATAAAGAAAAACAGGATTGGATAAAGTTGCAGGAAGATGGATGGGATTGAATAAATGTGGATAGGGACATAGCATGAGCCTTATTGGAGTTCATAATGGTGAAAAGTGCGCCTGAGACATGCCTCAGGCTCAAGACTCAAGAGGCTCATCTCTTAACGCCTCAATGTTGGTGGAACAAGGCTACCTTCACGAGGCTCACGTTTCATAGCGCGCCTCTCGGCAAGATTCAAGTCTATTTGGGACGTGTCTCATAAATATTCAACATGGCATGTTATTTTTACTCTAATTTTTACCAACCATTGGAGTAAGTACCTAAATTCCATTTTCCATTTAATGGATTATAGGTAATATACTATTAAAATATTAGTATGCTATCGACTGTTATTCACTTTGAACAAAAAATTAAAAATATGAGACAGGTATGTAATTGTGTAGAAAGGGAAACATTAAATCATCAATAATTTATAGTGCTAATTTGCATACAAGTATATTTATTGCACACGAATCTTTAATAAATTTTAGGGCTAATTAATGTTTAGACCTTGGATTTTATACCAGCTTAGAGTTTAAGACCTAACATGTCCAATTGGAAAGTTTGGACCCTAGATATTTATTTTTTTGTTTATTTTCTACTGATATACCCTCCCTCCCCATGCATGATAATAATTTTTTTTCTTTATAAACTAGTGAGGGTATAATGGGAAAGATAAAATAAAATATAAAAATTTAGGAACTAAACTTTCCAATTGGACAAGACATGGCTTAAATTCTAAGCTGGTATAAAATTCAGGCTCTAAACTCTAATTAGCCCTAAACTTTACAAAATTTTCATGAAGTGTGCCTTTCACCTTCACGAGGCTTGCGCTTTTGCCTCACGCCCCTCTTTTCAGTCTTAAACATTCTTTGCGTCATGATGCGCCTTGCCCTTGTGCCTAACTAAACTGCCGAATAAAGGGAAGACAGACAGTACATGCCTTTTAGAATCCTTGCTCCAATTTGTTTATCTGCATATATGTAACTTCAACCTTTGTACCGGTTATGAACAGAGTCTGTTCTCAGTTTTGAATGTATAAGCAAAGTGAATTCAGAGTACTTGTTTGTTTCTATGATCACTGGTTTTGTTTACATCAAACCTGAATTTTGCTTACCTGAAATAGAGACATGTCATTTTAATTGATGCTCATTGTGCAGATATCTAAGAGTAACAGAGGAGCTTCAAAGGGTAAGTTTGAATGGCTTATCAAGGGAAGAAAAACTTGCTTTCTTTATAAACTTGTACAACATGATGTCCATCCATGCTATTTTGACCTGGGGTCATCCTGCTGGAGCTCTGGACAGAAGAAAATATTTTGGAGATTTCAAGTATGTCGTTGGTGGCGCCTCCTATTCGCTATCAGCGATTCAGAATGGCATCCTAAGGGGTAATCAACGACCTCCATACAATCTCAGCAAGCCTTTTGGTCCAAGGGACAAGCGGTTTAAGGTGAATTAATATTCTCTCTGTCCTGTACATTAGAAGTTTCGTCTTAAATTGTCTTACATGAAGGTCTTTTGCATATATGTTCAATGGAAAACCCACATCACCTCTATAGATTCCTAAATTGCTAGGTATGCCTATGCCAATTGATATGTGGTCAGCCATGGGCATATATTTGAAATGAGAAGGCTCTGTCGTGCTACGTCCGCACATGATTTACTTCTGTTGGGTAAGAGGCTATTGCCAAAAGTCTGCGCAGCTTATTAACACAACTTAAGATATATCCTTACAGTGTCGTGTCGTATCTGAGTCCTTGCAACATAGATTACAGTGGATAGGAGGGAGTAATATTCTGCATAGGATAACAGGCTTCTGCAACTAGTAAACAGTTATATCATGGTTTGAAATAACTTTCTTTGATGTATCAGGTGGCACTTCCTTACCCGGAACCTCTGGTTCACTTTGCCTTGGTATACGGCACCAGATCTGGGCCTGCACTAAGGTGCTATTCCCCAGCTAATATCGATCAGGAACTGATGGAAGCTGCTCGCAGCTTTCTAATGACAGGGGGAGTTGTTCTGGATGCTGAAGCCAAGGTGGTGTCAGTGAACAAGATCTTGCGATGGTATGATCTTCTTCCAAAGAAATCACTTCATAGTATTTTCTCGTCGTTGATAATACTTGAACCTTTTTTGATTCATAAGAAAGAGTAAAACCTAACTATTTTTTTGCATGCACGCACTGACAGTTATTGTTTCGTTTGTTTTTTTCTTTTTGGGCTCTTGAGTATTTATCTCCACTGCCCTCCTGAAACCTAAACCTTGCATGTTATGCTACTACTGGTATATCTATTTTAACTTGCTATGTAAAGTTGTAAACCTAAAGATGGGAAGCTTTCTTGAAATGACTATTTTTGCATCCATCTTTATTTTTGTTTTTTATATCCAAAAAGACTGTTGCCAAATGGCATAAGTATATCAAATTATAGGATTATAGCCTCAAAATCTTTGAGTACATGCAATTATGCATCCTGATGGCAAGTTTAGGGTAGACATGGCAAAGCAAAAATTATTGGTTAATAAATTTTGCCATTCAATAATGGTCCAGTTTGATTAACTGCTTAACATTGATGTTTATGTTGACATGTTCTGCATATTTATCCTTTGACAGGTATAGCGCAGACTTCGGGAAGAACGAAGCCGAGGTAATCAAGCATGCGGCAAATTATCTAGAGCCATCAAAGTCCCAAGAGCTTTTGGATTTGCAAGCGAACAATCAGTTGAAGGTGACATATCAGGCATATGATTGGGGTTTGAATTGTTAGCATAACCCCTATGCCAAGATTCATCGTTGCCTTACCATTGAACAGAAAAGATCTTCCTTAACCCATACTGGCAGTAAAAATTCTAACGAGGTTGTATTAACATGGAAACCTTGCTTAAGCCAGCCTTATTATGGAAGAACTTTTCGGAACCTAACCTAACCTTGTAAAATTTTGTTTACTATATGCTTTCTGGTCTGTACATGAAATGACATGTATTTGATTGTGGTCATTCTTCTTGCCTATTATGGCGTGGCGGAAATGAACAGAAACATATGCACTTTTCAAATCGATTCATAGATGACCCGATCTATTTTGATAGATTGAAATAGGAGTGGATAGAGAAGAGGGAGTTATTGAAGACCTAAATATGCCCATTTTTTTTTTGAGGAAAAGCCTGTTCCAAATGCTTTAAGAACCCTTCAGTACAACTATACAAGCTTTCATGTTATACTTTTAAGTTTGTCAGCTTCCAGTTCCAGGGCACATTAGATGTGATCCTATTGCAATAAGGCTATTTCCAAAATTCATTTCTCAATATTTTTCTTGACTACTTGCTCTTATTTTTTTTGTATACATATATTCAAATGTTTTCATATGCTTATTATTTTGTTTCAGTGATGTTTATGTTATTTACACGTTAACTATTTTATAAATTTTGCAATAATATAAATGTTAAACAATAATTAAGGTGTTAAAAGTTGTTTGAATTAGTAGTACAATGTGTACTTATTTGTCAAATTATTTTTTATTTTTTATTTATTGCTTATATATTTTTACGTGTTGACCTTCCATACTAGCCCTAACTGCTCGTCCACCCCGTTAGGGCTGGCTCTGAGATTTAGAGGGCCATGTTCAAATACTGAAAATAAGGTCCTATTTTACGTAACATTTTTTTTCCCGCCGATGTCATATATTAATGACACAAGTTTAATTTAGTTTTCTTAAAGAAAAATGATGTCGTATACAAGTTAAAATTAATATCGATTAACTTCCATGTTAAAGTCTAAATATTAGAAAATATTACTCAAATTTGCAAAACCTACGGCTATCTCTCTAACATCTCCAAACCACGGACACCTTATAGCAATCTATGAGTGCAAACCTTTAAAAAAAAAAAAATAGGAGGCAAATCAGCAAAATCAAAACATAATAGATAATAATGCAAATGTCAAAAGAGAAAATAAAATACCAAATAAAACTAGTATATAATTGAAAAATATATGTATAATTTAACTAGCAAAAGTAACCAACACCAACAACAAAAGAATCATCACTGAAAAACTGCCCCTTGCCAGTGGCGCGGTGGCGCACCGGTAAGACCGTTGGCACTCGGGGGTGAGGGCGCGGGTTCGAGCCCCCACTCCCACACGGGGGCGGCTGGGTGGCGTTGTCCACGGCCTCCGGGCCAAGGCTGGCTGGGTGGCATTGTCCACGGGCCTTGGTTAAATAAATATCAAATTTATCATAAAAAATCACTCTCAATGTATAACAAAGATAATCTATTCAATCTTTTTTGTGACATAGTCGATCGTAGATAAGAATTTAGTAATTTTAAATTTTGATTAACTTCTTTCTGTAGAGACGACTATAACATGAACAAACAATAGTATTCTGTAAGCAATACATGGCATTGGAAATCAATTTGTCTTTTTAAGAAATTCAATATATCAATTGTTGTTCTTTTGGTAAAATCTCATGTGTGATTTTTTAATTTTCCAAATAAACCTTTCCCATCAAGATAAAAAATATTCACATGTTTTAGAATAGTTTAAAGACGATCACAACAAGTTCGGATTTAATTTTTCTGAACTAAATAGAAATCCCAAAATATCATCATATATTTTATATTGCTCAAACCTTCTCTTTAGTGAACCAATAGCTTGATCTATAATATATACAAAATAATTACTTCTAAAAGGTTCCTCAGGTGATTGGGTTGTTTCCTTATTATTGATATTCACATCAAAATGTTTCTTTCTATGAATTATACTGTGTTACTTCAAAAGTAGGATCCATTTCCAATCATCAACAATCTATTTAGCAATAATTATGGCCTTGTAAATCCATCTTTTTATACTTTTCAACATATATAGAAGGCCATATACTTGATTCATAGTAACATCAAGAAGCATGTCTTTAGATAGTAAGGTTTTGCTAACTAAATTAAAAGCATTCAATATATCATACCAAATAATTGCTTAATAAGAAGTCAAAATTTTCAATGCCATATTTTGTAAAGTTTTAGCTTCCTGGCTTTGTTTTCGTTATCAGTTTCTGCTAATTGAAGCAATTGTTCTCGTATATCAGGAGCTTGGAATAAATTTCCTTCACACTTTTAATGTGACTTTTCCACCGGGTAGCTGACATTGACTTGAGAGCTAAATCATTTATATTACTTTCAAAATATATCATATTTTGTAGAATTAACAAACATTGTATACATGCAATTCATGTTAGTGTCGGTGCACAATTTATCGATGGAAAACTGAGAAAATAAAATAATTGTAAGAACAATGTTCCAACGCAACACTTCTAGAAAGGTTGCGCAAGTTTAACGAAGATCTAAGAAGATCTCGTTACAACAGCATATGATATACGAGAATCTAAGAAGATTTCGTAATTCACAGCAGCGAAGAAGATGACAGACGAAAGATGGAATATGGCCTGTTGGGGTGAATGATCATCGTTGCTCAAAGCTATATTCGCCCCACACGAATAGCTTCCAGGAACCAGCTAGTTCGTCGGAGAACTTTGGAACACTTCTGCTCTTTTGACTCCTCGGATCGTACACGGACTCCAGTGCAAAAGCAACGATGGTGCAAAGCTTCTCTTCTCTCTGACAGGCTCTGTTTACTTGTGTTAAGAAACACTTGTAAACTTTCGTAACTCTCTGAATATATTCTGTGTGTACAGTTCCGGTGAGAGAGAAGAGACCTTATATAGGCCCGAGTAGCAACTGTCCGGTTAGCACAACATTCGGGACGTGGTAATAACCACTCCGAACGTGCGGTAACCGCTCAGATCATGCACAGGCACGATCTGAAGCAAGTTGCGCCACTCTAGCAACCCGCGCTCCTTGCACCTTGTGTACAGAGCCACTTGCGTCACACTGCGCCACACGCCTTGCGCGCCTTGCACACCTTGCGCCACACGTACAATGCGCACATTGCGCCACTTACACAACCTGCACACAACCTGGCGCAACCTGTGCGCAGCCTGCTCGCAACCTGGCACAACCTGTGCGTAACCTGCGCGCAACCTGGCGCAACCTGTTCGCACCCTGCGCGCAACCTGGCGCAACCTGTGCGCAACCTGGCGCGCACCCTGGCGCGTACCCTGGTCGCGCAACCTGTGCCGCGCAACGTGGCACGCAACTTGGCCGCGCAAGTGGCTCGCGCAACTAAAGCGCACTATGCGCCTAGCGACGATACTGACGTGCTAAGTGCAAAATGCGCTAACAAAATGCCACATTACGCCTCATGAGCCCATGAGCCCGAGTCCGAGTCGCTAATCCCCTACGGGGCTTAGCTTCCATGGAAATAAATTTTCCAAGAGCAAAAAGCATTAATGCTTTTAATTATTGATTTAGCCTTTTTCTATTAGAAAAATAACCCTACATGGCACACCCATGTGCACCTTCTCACCACATGTTGTAACGCCCCAGAACCAAAATACTGGAGAGCGGGGACGGACATAGCCAGCTACGTATATTGAAGTGCAACCCACCTTGCTGTATGGTCACGGCTGTCTAGATACATGAGGGTTTAACTACAAGCCATCAGTCTCTTATGATCATGAACAAGCATATTGTCTCAATCTCAAGCAAGTAATAACAGTTACAAGATGTCAGAACACCAAATAGACAATAGTAAGGCGTCCCATACATTACATATTTGGATGATCATGAAGCTAGTCATACAAAATATGAAGACTAGCAAGAGTTTCGGTCATACATGATCAACCCTAGGATTTGTTCATCATGCTAGAGCCCGTAGGAAGACAGTAAGTAAAGTACAATCGTGCTAACACGTGGTCGTCGGCTAAACACCTCAAAAGAATATTTTTACAATAGAGTGGGAAAGCAAAATAAAACCCACTCGTTGCCAGGGTTAAGCTTGGTGGTCACCATCTGACTGGAAGGTAGGAAGATCCTCTGGAGCCGCTCCGGTATCTGGCCGTACAAAACCAGCTGGGTCAGATCCCAGAAAGAGCAAGTGCCACAAAGGAGGCTTCACTTAAGAACTAAAACCAGCAATTAGCACAAAACATAATTTTATAATAAAAGACTGGAAATATAGAAAATCATGATGATATACGATAAGATAACCATGGGACTATTCAGATAACCAAGTTACAAACCGTAAACCAAACAAGGACCGGGGTTGTAACCCTTCATCTGAATAGAACTTGGTTTCCCCCCATTTATCGATAAAGTAAGCACAAGCATTCAGGTCATGCTAACGATCTTGTACAGGATCAGGAAAAGACTAGACTGGGTTAGACTCCATCCAATCAATCATGGCCAAGCAATGAGTACGGCTTGATACTTTAACTAACTAGGGTTATCACATGCCTAATTACTAGCAAGATGTAATAAAATTGTTCCACAGCCACAAGCCCTGCAGACCATCCAGGCTATCCGGACGCAAATTAAGGGTTGAATTCATGTGGGTACATCGTCCAGGAAACGCATGTACCCTTAAGTAGCTTGAAGGGTGCAACACATGACAGTGTGCTGGAAATGTGCCCTACTCGACGGCAGGCTACAGATCCCAGGTGGGGCGTCCAGATAACGGGAATACCTGTAGCTGGGAAATCTCTTCATGACTACTGGATTCTTCTAGTTATTAGCCCTAGTCAATTTCAGTAGGTACCCCTGACCGTGGTACTCAGGGGTCCCTGTCCTAGACATGATGCGAGATAATACTAGTTCATTTATACAAACACAATCGTCCACGGTATCCAGGCCATTCATTCTTGTCATGTCATGCTAGCCGTCGCAACAACATTCAATAGTTCCCATCATGCTTATTAGTCATGTCATGCCATGTCATGTCATGTTTACTTCATACTATACCGTATACAATTATCATTTCGAACCTATTAAATAAATTCGTGATTATCAAGTTCATGACAAAAGACGTAAGAATATAAAAAGGCAACGGGGTACGCCATGGGGACTCAAAGTCTCTATGCGAGCAAGACTACGCTAGGCCAAATAGACCCCGAGCGTAAAACAGCTCTATGCGGGCAAGACCTAAGGATAGGCAGCTCTACACGAGCAAGAGAGCAGGTGGGTGGGATTCTATGCAAGCAAGCGCTTTACGCTAGCAAAGCCGCATGCGAGCGAGACTCTACGCGAGCGAACCCTCTACGCGAGCGGGAGTCTAGCCTCTGCGTAGAGCTCGGTTCAGCTCTGCGTAGAATAGATTACGCGGTCACGTGAGAACATGTGCGTAAAGGGGGTAAATAGTACGCTGGCATGTAAAATGTGGGCGTAAAAACTAAATACTACGTTAGCACGTAAGAGCGTGCACGTAAAAACTTCATCTTCTCCCCAGGGCTAAGGCAAACAGACGTAAAAGCTCAAGAGCTCAAGTAGGCCCCATCTCGGTCAAGACTTGGTAAAATACAGCCATTCAAAAGCCAAACTTGCGTAAAATTAAAATTTCCACCACATGGAGCTCCCCATTTCGGAAACCACCAAGTTCAGTAGATCAAAACCATGAAGATCATAATATTAAAACTCAAATCTACATGAAATAAGCCATGGAAATTAAAAATGCTAAGTACTAAAGTGTCTTAGAATCTCGTGAGGAAGACAATGAAACAACAAAAGTGAGTTCCTCCATGAAGCAAGTTGCACTTGCCTACTGCGGGTGGTCGGTGGAGGAATGGAGAAGAATAAGAGAGTTATAAGAAATGAATGAGGAGAGAGAAGGGTTGTTGGGTTAATAAATAGGAGATGGTGGTAGGTAGGGGTTTGCATACTAACCCAAACCAAACCCAACCAGACCGAACCCAACCGAACCCGAACCAAGCAAATGAAACACCAAATAAATCATGCAATAAGACATGCAATATGAGTCAAAATACGTACATGTATACTAAAAATACGTAATACGAACTACGGGCGTTACACATGTGCATCTCTAAACTAGCATAGCTAATATATAGAGATACAACTTCTTTGGCCTATCCGATGTGGGACTAAAGTTTCTAAAGAAAAGGCCAAAAACCCCAACAATCTCCTACATATTCTATATATGGGTATAAGTGTTCCCCACAGTAACTGTCCATTATGCATTAGGAGAGATGTCGCTGACGACTTGAATCTTTCCGCATGGGTCAAACAACAGATTATAATACAAGAATGGACTAAGCCTTGAATTCTGCATCATAGCTGAAATTCTTTCCACTTATATAATGTAGTTACATGTGCTTCTGGCTACACATTAAAGGCCCTGTGCCAGCCTGGTTTCAGTGTATAATTTTGGGCGTCTACAAGTTTACCCTCAAGAGACGGCATGATATCTCTTTGTCCATACACTATATGTGAGTTCATTATAAAAAGACATGGCATGAAGCGCTTTACGCTTTCCTTGTGGTGCTACGCCGCTATGACATGGCTTAAAGCCGAGGCCTTATCCCGAACCTGGAACCTCATCGTAGTGTCATACAACTGTAGCATGAGGCAACCACCTCTTTGTAGTGCCAAACTATCCAGCATGAAGTCTTAGGCTCCCTTGCGGTGTTACGCCGCAATAACATGGCTTACAAGGCCGAGACTTTATCCCTAACCGGGTACCTCATCGTGGTGTCGTGCTACTGTAACATGAGGAATGTAACGCCCCAGAACCAGAATCCTGGAGAGCGGGGGCGTATATAGCCATTTACGTATATTGAAGTGCAACCTACCTCGCTATACGGTCACGGCTGTCTAGATACATGAGGGTTTAACTACAAGCCATCAGTCCTCTATGGTCATGAAGTCTCAATTTTAAGCAAGCAACAACAGTTTACAAGATGTCAGAGCACCAAATATATAATAGCAAGGCGTCCCATACAATACATACTTGGATGATCATGAAGATAGTTGTACAAAATGTCAAGACGAGCAAGAGTTTCAGTCATACATGATCAACCCTAGGATTTGTCAATCATGTTACAGTCCGTAGGGAGACAATAAATAAAGGTGCAATACGAGCTAACACGTGCTCGTCGGCTAAACGTCTCAAAAGAATAATTTTACAATAAAGTGGGAGAACAAAGAAATCTACTCGTTGCCAGGATTACGCCTGGTGGTCACCATCTGGCTGGAAGGTAGGTAGATCCTCTGGAGCTACTCCGATATCTGGCCATACAAAATCAGCTGGGTCAGACCCCAGAAAGAGCAAGTGCCACAAAGGAGGCTTCACTTAGGAACTAAAACCAGCACATCATAAATGAACATTAAAGATAATTATAAAGATACTGATAATAACAGGGGCAACAATAATGAATTGAGTACGAGGAAACCATTCAAGTAGCCAGGTCGTAATCCTTAAACCAAACAAGGACCGGGGTTGCAACCCTTCACCTGAATAGAAATCCGTCCCAAATACTGCTGGTAAAGTAAAACATGATGAGCTTGACATAGGGTGAAATAAGATAATAAATGAAGAGAGGATAAAGAACTGCTCCGGGGGCCAGGTTACAACCCTTAAACCAAACAAGGACCGGGGTTGTAACCCTTCGCATGAATAGAACCTTGCCACTGATCTTTATTGTTAAGGTAAGCACAAGTAGTCATGTCATGTCACAATCTTGTAAAACATGACAAGCATGACACGGGGTACAATAGGACAATAAACGAGGAGAGGACACAGAACTGTTCCGGGAGCCAGGTTACGACCCTTAAACCAAACAAAGACCGGGGTTGTAACCCTTCGCTTGAACAGGACTGGTCCCCTGATCATTATTGTTAAGGTAATCACAAATAATCAGGACGATATATGATAAGATAACCATGGGACTATTCAGATAGCCAAGTTACAACCCTTAAACCAAACAAGGACCGGGATTATAACTCTTCATCTGAACGGAACTTGGTTTCTCATCATTTATCGATAAGTAAAGCACAAGAGATCAGGTCATGCCACGATCTTGTACAGGATCAGGACAAGACTTAGATGGGCTAAATTCCATCCAATCAATCTCGGCCAAACAATGAGTACGGCTTGATACTTTTACTAGCTAGGGTTAGCACAGACCTAGTTACTAGCAAGATGCAATGAAATTATTCTAACAGCCACAAGCCCTGCAGACCATCATGGTTATCCAGGTCGAATATCCATTCATGCTGGGAGCAACACTTGACAGTGTGCTGGAAATGTGCCCTACTCATCGGCAGGCTACAAGTCCACTTGAGCGTCCAGATAACGGGATTGCCTGTAGCGAGGGAAAATCTCTTCATGACTACTGAATTATTCTAGTTATTAGCCTTAGTAAATTTTCAGTAGGTACCCCTGACCGTGGTACTCAGGGATCCCCGTCCTAGATATGATGTAAGACAATACTGGTTTATTCGTACAACACAATCGTCCACGGTGTCCAAGCCATTTATTATAGTCATGTCATGCAAGCCGTCGCAACAGCTTTCAATAATTACCATCATGCGTATTTGTCATATCTTGTTATGTCATATCAAGTACTTGCCATGCCATGCCATTATTAGCCCGGTCATATCAATCAATCCATGATTTGCCAAGTCGTGGAGAGTACAAGAACATAAAGTCAACCGGGTACAAAAGGGCTCAAGGCTCTCGCGAGTGAGCCTTTACGCTAGGCCAAGGGCCTTAAGCGTAAAGCGGCTCTACGCGAGTGCGGGCAAGGGTGCACGTGGGTGATGTTCTACGCTAGTCGGGCTTTACGCAAGCGAGATTATACGCGCGTAGAATTCTACGTACGCGAACTCCCGAGCAAAACTCTACGCGAGTGAAATTTTACGCGATGAAAATACTCGGGAAAAACTTTACGCACGCGAGAGTTGCTCAAGCCAGGGTTTTACGCGAGCACGATTTTACGCGAGCGGGAGAGCCCCGAGCATAAAATTCGTAGAAACTCAGCATAAAATGGAGTACGCTGGCACGCTATTGCGTGTGCGTAAAAGGCTGAGATAACCCGCTGACACGTAAAACATGGACGTAAAAGGGCTAATCATTACGCTAATACGTTAGAACGTGTGCGTAAGGGCTGAAACACTACGCAGGCGCGTAAACGTGGGCGTAAATTTTATCTTCTCCCCATGCCCAATATAATCATGTGTAAAAGCTCAAGAACTTGAGGAACTCCATCTCGGCCAGGACTTGGTGAAAATCCGGCCATCCCAAAACCAAACTTGCGTAAAATCAGAATGCCTACCACATGGAACTCTTAATTTTTGAAAACAAGCCATTTTAGTAGATCAAAACCAAGAAAATCAAAATGCTAGAAACTTAGATCTACACGAAATGAGCCATGGAATTTGAAAATGCTAAGTACTAAAGTGGCTTAGAATCTTGTGGAAAAAAAATAGAATAATAAAATTAAGTTCCTCCATGAAGCAAGTTGCACTTGCCTAAACCTCTCTCTGGTAGGTGAGGAGAGTAATGGAGAAGAAGAAGAAGAAGTAAATGGAGAAAAAATAATATTGGAGAGAGAGAGAGTGTTGGGCGGCTATTAAAGGAAGGGCGAGGGGGGTAGTGGGGGTTTGGTCCACATGAAGAAAAACCAATCCAAACTGAACCATGCCAACCAAGCTGAACCAAGATAAACCATGCCAGGAAACATGCAATACATGTATATGTATACCAAAATACGTAATACGAACCACGATCGTTACAAGAAACTCCTCCTCTTTGTAGTGTTGACTAGCCCTTTCTTTATTTTAACATACAACATTAGGCTAACTGCCTATTTGCGGTGCTACGCCGCTGTGACTTGGCTAGCAAAGCCGAGGTATTACCCCATGCCTGGGAACCTCATGGTGGAGTCACCCTACAGTAGCATGGAGTTTTACTCCTTGTAGTGCTGTTCTACCGTGCTTCCTGTAAAGCACACCAGGCATTCACTCTGCCTGTGAACTCATTAAAGCATTTAAGCCAACCTTCCCACAGGATCCATTTTTCGTAAAAAACAACAGTAGACAACAGTGGTTATAGGTCCGTAACCTCTCCATGCCCAATAGAACATGTACCCACCGTTTCTGATATTCTTCCGATTAGTGGTCCTTCCTTGAACCAAAAGCTAGATGCCTAGTAGATTTCTTTTTGAACTATTAGCATAAAACTTTGTGGTAGAATACAATAATACAATATCAGAATGCCTTCAAGCCTATTTTACAAGCTGTGTCATCGACCAGCTGGCGCTTGAGGCCCTTGGTGAACGGATCCGCCAGGTTCTCCTGACTCGACCATCAATCACTGTAATAACACCTCTCTTGACAAGATCGTTTACTGCCCTGTGCTTTAACCGCACAGTCCTCTTCTTTCCATTGAACAGGTCATTTGATGCCACCGTCGTAGTCGCCTGGTTGTCGCAGTATATCGGTATCGCTGGTATTTATGCCCCAACCACTGAAAGATCATACAAGAGCTCCCGATGCCATTCTGCTTCCTCGGCTGCAGTATCAAATACAAAGAACTCAGATTCCATGGATGACCGCGAGAGCATATTCTGCTTCTTCGACTTCCACGATATAGCAGCTCCATCCATTGTGAAAATGAATCCACCTGTGGATTTTGCTCTTCACTTCTGAGCACCAGCTGGCATCACTGAAGCCTTCCAATACCGGCAGATCTTCGCTATAGTACAGTACATATGTCTGAGTCTTCTTGAGATATCTCATAACCCGTTTCACAGCTTTCCAGTATTCAACACCTGGGTTGCTCGTGAAACGACTCAGCATTTCCACGACAAAAGCTATGTCAGGCATTGTGGCAGTAGTAGCATACATCAAGCTCCCAATTATGCTTGCATACTCTAGCTGTCTGACACTTTTCCCTGAATTAGGCTTCAGCTTCAGATCACACCTGTACGGCGTATCGATCCCTGGAAGATCCTGATACCCATAACGAGTGATCATTTTCTCAATATAATAAGACTGTGACAGCGCTAGTCCAGTGTCTATCCGGTTGATCTTGATCCCTAAGATCACATCAACTTCCCCCAAGTCCTTTATACTGAACTTGCTCGAGATAAATTTTTTTGTCTCCGTGACACAGTTCATATCCTTACCTAGGATAAGCATGTCGTCTACGTATTGACAAACGATCACACCCCTTCCATCAGCAAACTTTGTGTAAACACACTTGTCCGTCTCGCTGACCATGTAGCCATTTGACCTTATAACTTTGTCAAATTTCTTATGCCACATCTTGGGAGCCTGTTTAAGACCGTACAAAGATTTCACCAACTTACAGACTTTGTCTTCAAGACCCTTGACGATAAATCCCTCTGGCTGTTGCATGTATATCTCTTCGGTTAGCTCGCCATTTAGGAAAGCTGTTTTCACATCCATCTGATGTATCACCATCTTATGTATTGCTGCAAGAGTAATCAACACTCTGATGGTGGTCATCCGGACTAATGGAGCATACGTGTCAAAGTAGTCAATCCCATGCTTCTGAGAAAACCCCTTGGCTACCAACCTAGCCTTGAACTTGTCAATAGTTCCGTCTGCTTTCATCTTCTTCTTGAAGATCCATTTGCATCCGATGGGTTTTGCTCCTTCAGGAAGATCAACCAACACCCAAGTGTTATTTGAGGTGATAGAATCAATTTCATTGTCAATCGCCTCCTTCCTGAAAACTGCGTCTCTGGTTTTCATCGTCTCATCATAGGTAAGCGGGTCTGCTTCCACATGATAGGTGACAAAGTCACTTCCGAAGTCCTTTGTCCTTCCCACATGCTTAGCTGACGGCTCAGCTTGTTCTGGTTCAACCGTTGTTTCAACAACATCTTCTTGGATCACATCTTCATTGAAGACTTCAGTTTCCTGCGCACCCTCGTTGTTCTTCGGTACATCTGTAAGAACAATATTCTTGTGCCTTGTGAATTTGTCTTCAAAATATTCTGCATCGCGAGATTCAATAAAATAATTTGACTCAATATCAAGAAATCTTCGAGCATCACTCTTCTCGGCATACCCTAAGAAGATCGTCTTAATAGTCCTTGTCCCAAGCTTCTGAATCTTCATATCTGGAAGCTTAACATATGCCAGACACCCCCACACTCGAATGACATTCAAGTTAGGTCTGACCTTGAACCAGAGTTCATGAGGAGTAACGTCTGAAGTTGCTTGAGGCTCTCTATTTAAAATAAAAGTGGCTGTCAATACAGCTTCTCCCCAGTAGCACTTAGGAAGGCCAGCAGTCAACAACATTGAGTTAATCATTTCTGTTAACATTCTATTGTTCCTCTCTGCTACTCCATTTGATTGAGGAGAGTACGGAGTCGTAGTCTCATTGACAATTCTATGTTCTTTGCAGAACGATACAAATTCATGGGACCTGTACTTCCCACCTCGATTATTTCTTATTCTTTTGAGTTGTTGTCTAGTCTGCCGCTCAGCTTCGGCTCTGAACTCCTTGAACTTCTCGAATGTTTCATCTTTAGCTTTCAACAAGTAGAAGAACGCATACTTTGAGAAGTCATCGATGAAGGTTATGAAATACTTTATCCCGACCTTTGTAGAGAACTGTTTGAAGTCACAGATATCAGAGTACACCAACTCCAGAAGATCTGTACTTCGATTAACCCGAAGAAAGGGTTTTGTTGTGATCTTTTTTTGAGCACAAACTTCACATTTCTCTACCTTACCCCCACACTTGGAGATAAGTCCTAGACTAGACATTCTGTTTATTCGTTTACAATGAACATGTCCTAGCCTATTATGCACAACTCAAGAGTATAAGCAGAAGGAGTGATTGCATTAATTACATTAATTATATTAGACTGATTTATAAGCTGAATTTTGAACATCCCTTCGGTATAAAAAGCTTTTCCGAAATATGTTTCCTTAATAGACATCACCATCTGTCCAGCATTGATATCCATCCTGAGGCCTGCGTTACAGACTAGGCCTCCTGAGATCAGGTTCTTGGCGATAGCAGGTACGTGCTTCACGCCTTAAAGCGTTAGAGACTTACCCGAAGTCAGCTTCAACACCACCGTCCCAATCCCGAGCACTTCAGCTTGTGCCTGGTTCACCATCATAACCACTTCAGAAGTAGGTGTGTAGGTGGTGAACCACTCCTTACTGGAGCAGACATGGCAGGAGGCTCTAGTGTCGACCCACCAGTCAGAGTCAGTCCCTACCGCATCAACCTGTACAATTATAGCAACAACGACAGTGATCATAGATACCTTACTAGGCTCTCCTTGCTCTGATTGTTTAGTTTTTGCTTTGCATTCACTTTTGAAGTGGCCTTTCTTGCTATACTTGAAGCAAGGCATCTGAAAATTTGGCTTCCTTTTCTTGAAAGAAGTTCCTTTGACTTTCAGATTGTCAGGGTCCTTTTTTTTGCTGTGGGAAGTCGCCTACTTTCCCCTTGGTTCCTTGGTATAAACCATATTGGCGTTAGCCAATTGCTTGGACAGTGCATCCACCTTGAGTTGAGCCTGCATCTGGTCCTTAACATAAATTTCCTGCAAGAGATCTTCAAGGCCGATCTAAAGCTTCTTCCTATGCATGTTTGCATAGAACTTACTCCATCCAGCAGGAAGTTTTAAGACAATCCCTCCAACAACAAACTTGTTGTCAGGACCCGTACCCATTTTTTTAAACGGATACGAGACGTGTCCAAGCCAGCCTACGCCGCAGTGTCGGCGGTAGTACGCTGTCATGGCCATGAAGATCCGAAATCATAAATAATGCTTATTCACAAAATTAATTTAATTTATAATGATCACAAGTTTTATATTTTGCAGAAAAATATAAACTTGTACATATATTGAATGTCTACAACTCTTCTATCTAGCTAGTCTCTAGGCTTCGGCTGCAAGTACACCCGTATTTCCCATGCTAAGTGAATCCACGGCTAACCTAAAAAATATGGTTTCCAATCAAGAATAGAACGAGCACAATTTACTGAATGCAATTTCAATAAGAAAAATGACTATACAACATAGGTTAGACACCAATCATGAGTTTTAAAAATAAACAGGAAATACGAAAAACCAATAGCAATAAATAGACACAAAATACTTTTCCCAACTGTTAGAAGTACCTTTGATATGTGATCGGTCTCGGGACAATTATGCGACACTGTCTACACTGTCTAAAGTTACACTGTCTATACTGTCTAAAGTTATACTGTCTACACTGTCTAAAGTTACACTGTCTATAATTACACGGTCTACAGT
>JANAVB010037619.1:4634054-4784054 GCA_029216955.1 Iris pallida
CAATTAAGCCTAAAAAATTATGTTATCTTTTCATGAATCCTCTTATGTATTCCTCGAAATGACAAGTTATGTATGCCAAGATACTTCAAAATAGAAATTATTCTTTCTAATACTTTCTTCCAATGTTCTATTTCTTCCTTGATCCATTATCAATTATTTCATTTTTTTTCGATCTTCCATGTAAACCAAACCAAGTCCTCATGTTAGTGATGTTCTCATTGCTCATATCATGTTCATTAAGCCTAACACTAAGACATATCCAATCATTAAACTCTTCATTTACTAAAGAATTTTTTTTTAAACAACTTACAACAAAATTGCAGAATAATTTGTTCAACTTTTTTGAATAAAGAAAACCATTTCTTATCATTTTTCTCTCAATTAGTTAAGTGTAAAGTATCAATGAGAAACATCTAGATAATTTATCTTTAGGACCCTTTTCTACGGATATGTATCTAAAATGACCATTTTCTACTAACAAATCTCTCATGTTTTTGTCAATATTATCCTAAGTCCGTGGATCATAAATTAAATGTCCAACTTTTGTGAAAAGGTTGGCCTGAAAGTTCATTGTCTAAAGTTTTGATATCTTTATTCATTGCTAGTTTACTTAGAAACATGTGATCATTTTCATTGTGGGCTAAGTTAGAAATACATTCAGTTTCATTATACAAGACTACAATAGTAAACATCTTCCTCATCATTGTGGGCTAGGTCATGAACAACTTCTTTATTTTTAATTGAATTTTTACTTAAATTAGTTGATTCTTTAACAATGAATTTATCAAAAGCACCTCTTTATGATTGCGTATATTTTTTTTTTTTTTGCGTTTATCGTATCCCGATAGATAATTTTTAATCTTTTTTAAACTACTAGTTAGAAAAATACAACCTTGAATTCAAGCCTTAATCGAAAAATTCAAAATTCCAGACTCGCAAGGGTGGTCCGCTCAAGTGGTCAACAACTCCAGCTCTCCAAGTCTTGAAGAAAGATAATTTCAAAAACCTGCTAAGCAAAAAAAAACAACACGCCTAATTACTATGAGCTTGATTAATAAGAAAAATATATCTAATAAATAAACATTAAAAAGAAAATTAGATCCAAAGACCTAAAATTTGTACTAGTGTAGTACTTGGTTTTATATTATATTCCTGTTAACCAAAAATTAATTACTTTACAATAAACAAATTAATCACAAAGGACCCAAAACCTAGAAGTTAGTAGTATAACTTATATATTATACATATATCTTTAACCCTAAAATCTGTAAGCAAATTTTTTCTTATTCTTGAATTTGTTTTGTATGTAATTAAGAACTAAGTAATTTTTTTTATACTTAAGGTCGAATTAAGAAATTAAAAACTACAAAATCATCTAACAAAATTATCAAAAGAAACAAATCCAACCTATAATAATCAAAAGAGGAACAAATCCTAAATGTATAAATCTTCAAAATCAATAAAATAAACATTTAGACACGTCTTTTTTTGTGTGCTCTTCAATCTGCACAGCCCTTGAATTTTTAAGTTGAAAGACTTGGAGAAATCAAACAATGATTTCAAATTTCTAAACAAAATTTGTAAAGGGTAAAAAAGGGAAAGCTTGTTTATAATTCATTTTTTGTTGGTTTAGGTTATGAGTAAATTAAAATTGTAGAAACTTGAATATAAAAGGGAATTTGACCGGTTTAATTTTTACTGGTCCAAACAATGGTTTGGGCCCTCTCATTTTGTTAATAGCTATAAATGGGCTTTATAAGTTCAAACAAATAAATAGGCCTTTTGGTTTCATACAATTAATACCTAGATTAATACCTAGATTTAAATAAAAATGTGCTACAATTAATACCTAGATTTAAATAGGAAAAATGTAAGGGTCCTCTATATCAGCGGCCCTTGTTCTGTCGCACCAGTTGAACTGGTTCAGTCTGCTCCTCGTTTCTTCCTCTTCCATGGATGGTCGCCATGAGATGCATATAGTATGGGTATACAAATAGAAGAGGAAGGCTCTATGTTTGGCCGGCATGAATCCTTGTCTACCACCGCCACTACTGCAATAGGTGCGCGGGAAGGGGGGAGGGGTAAGAATACTCGATTCATTAATTGACATAATGATATTGACAATTCAATCATCAATGTGCCCCTCATCTTCGACCATCATTCCACCGCCGTTGTGACCCTCGTTCTCGAGGAAAACTCCACCTCCTCGACGTCCCTACCCGTCCTCCCTCTCATGTGGAAATTAGAGAAGAAAGATTGTGTACCTGGCATTGTCATGTCACGTTCTGATTTTGCTGATTCGATAAGTCGTCACGGAACGTAATGTTGTAGAAGTCTAAATCGCAATTGTACAAAAGACAAAACGTGCACATGTAATAGAACATTATAAAAATATGTTTGAAGCAACAACGTAAGCAACAAGTTGAAGACAACAATATATGAAGAAATAACTCGTTTATTCAATATCTTGTAGCGGAATACATGACCTCAAATTAATTGAAGATGCCAACTTGGCTTAAAATTTTGAAAGTGACATGAAATAATATCGTTCCATACGTCATGTCCTTTTATTATATTACAAAAATAAAAATACCTTAAAACTGAAAGTAACTTTGAAATGTTTCGAAAAAGAGCTTCAATGCCTGCAATAATTTTAACGCCTTTGAGGGTCTGCGTTGTTTCCAACACCCGTAGAGGAGTGGGTCAGTGCATTGGGGGTATCAATTCCGTCTCTCCCAAACCAACACAATATTCATGTAAATCACGCAATTTATTAATATGGTCTTTCTAATTAAGCTAGGGTATATTAACAATTTATAATCAAGAATATAAAATATAAGCATAAATATTTTGCTTATACAATGAAGTCTTACCACGTTCGATTGTCTATATCTGCAAAACAAGGCTTATCACTTATCGCCCCTACAAAATAATCGTTAGCAATGCAACCTATTTACATGACAATCGTTGGTAATTTCGACATGAAGAAGGACTATATACATGATATTATGACGCGTCCTTTCAGTCCGGTAGCTAGCCCTATTGAAGGTCCTGTAATATCTTGTGCTTGAAGCACATTCTACATAATTTTCTCCTAGGCCGATACATTTCTGGTGCCCCAGATACCATTCGAGCAAAGCCAAACCTTATGGATAAGTTGCGCATGACCATACAAATGCGTGTGCTCTAACTATAAATCATATCTTTCATGGTAATAGAAACTGAACAATAAATGCAATGCAATATCTATTCGTACATCTCATTCCCGAGTCTATACTCGTAGACTAATATTCTCGCTTAGTGTTATCACGATTGACGATCAATTGGTCCCAAATCATTTTTGACTATCCCGTGGCACCATACCATTTCTACAACACTTTCCATTTGAAATCTTAGAATACAATGTCCCTGAATCACACATTTAAAAGTGAATAATCATCCTCATGCATAAATGAATTAGCAGTTTACAGGGCCAATATATCATCAATAGTCGGAACAACACACACGTGACTTGTTTTATCTTTTACTTCTAGGGTATCATCGAGTGAAGAGCGTTGCAAAGAAAACAAAGATTATTTTATTATAGCATGAACATAAAGGAAAGAATGGCCAAAATCACCCACCGATCAGAGAGTTGCCGAGAGAAGGAGAAACTACTTTGTAATATTGATCAAGCTTCCCTTATACGTCCTCCTCCAATGACACCAACATCCGATCAATACTCATCTTCTATTTTTTCCTTCTCTTTCTCTCAGAATTTCAGAAGGAATACATGAATCAATGAAAGTGAACAATGGAATCATTCATCAAAAATAATAATGAAGACACATTCATCAAAACCAAGCAGCAAAATGTCAAACGAAAATAACAGTGCAAAGATGGGAAGAGACTCTTATATAGAGTTCATTCATTGATGCATGATTCACTATATTTTGACAAAAGTCATTCCATGAATAGAAAGGATGTCAATACATTTGTCCTGATTGATTTGATACCAAAATATTTTTATTGTAATTTTCCCATTCTGAAATGTAAATTCATGAAATATTCTAGTTAAGCAACGGGATCCCCTCTAGTCACACACATCACCCACATATTAGCTAATGCATAATATGCGCGCCCACACACACACAAAGGACGTTCATGTTCTTTAGACAAGACTAGTCCATCGACATAAAATTATCATAGATAGGGCTCTAATAAAAAGATACTAGAGGAACTCGTGGGTTCCTAATTTTTAAAACTCGTCCATTACATGCATCTTATTCCTTGAATTTTTTTTCCTTGAAGGACCTAAACAAAAAAATCAATAGCGCCTAAATAGAAAAATCCGCTCACGTGTAGTCACCGTATTGGAAGTTCTATTTAATAAGTTTGTGTATAGTTGAACTCGGCTCTAACTGATTAACAAAAGAACATGCAAAGAAAACATGTCTTATAGAATGTTGACATTTCCAACATCCTAGCCAGTCTCCATTGACTACTTGGACACCAAGAAAGGATAATCTATCAATAATTTCAGTACACTATACGTCATTGCAGAGCTCGAGGTTGGCAAATATGACCAGGGGTCAGAAGAGGTCCATGTTGTCATAAGTGTTGGGAAAGAAGTACGTAAACCTTTTTCCCAAACTAGAGAGTACCTGTAAGAGAACCGAGAAATACAACGCACGAACCAAACGCCAAAACACAATCCATGCAGACACAGAGAATTTTTGACGTAAAAAATTCTTGCGGAAAAAAAATCACGGGACGATCGGAGTCCAACCCTTGAGAAGTCTTCACTAATGAAATAAAGGAGTACACCCTCTACAAACTTCTTCCGATCCAATACGGATCCCCACAACACTTGAAAGCAAAAATAATTGATTACAAGGCTACGAAGAACAAAGACGACGAGTACAGATTACCCGAACACGATCCTCCTTCGAAAATGGCCTTCAATCATTCTTCTTATCTCCCAAATTTGCAATGACACTCTTGCATCTTTTCTCTCTATTTTTCTCAATGTTGTGTTGTGATTCGGGTTAGGAAAAACCATGTAGAAATCCCATAATCCGCAGCAAAATCTGGAATGTAGGATACGATCCAACGGTATAAAAATATCCTGAAATCAACCTCAATCCATCGACACAGAGTTCGGCCAGAACTCTGTATTTTTGTGACAGAACAGTTCTGGAACCAAGGGGGCAGAGTTCGGCCAGAACTCTGCCTCTCCTGTACCAGAATGTACTCTGGTAGCTCCCGAGCTTCTTCTTCATCTCTGAATAGCCTCGTCACCTCTCTGAGCTGCCCTGACACACAGACGACGCTCGTCATACACTGGGGTCTTCCCACATAGGTTGGGAACCCCACATACACCAATATTTCTCCCCCTTCACAACTATGTGGAGGAGGTCGTCATCCCGACGATCTGCCTGCAGAACTCAAACTTTTTTCTTGGTAGAATCTTGGTGAACATATCTGCTCCGTTATCATCTGTATGAACCTCCTCAAGCTCCGCATCCTTCTTCTCAACCACATCCCGTATCCAATGATACCGAGTCTCGATGTGCTTGGACCGGCTATGACAGGTCTGATTCTTCACAAGGTGAATAGCACTCTGATTATTGTAAAGCAAAGTATACTGCTCTTACTTCAGTCCCATTTCCTGTAACAGCTTTTCATCCACAACAACTCCTTGTAAGCCTTCGTCGTCGTAATGCACTCTGCCTCGGTCATTGACAAGGCAACACACTTCTGCAACCGCGACTACCACGATACCGCTCCTCCAGCAAACATCATTACATAGCCTGCCTCATGTTGACATCTCCAGCCATATCAGTATCGGTATATCCAACCAGCTTCGTCTCGTCACCACTAAAAGAAAGTCTCCAATCGGCAGTGAGCAAAGAGCCTCATCCAATAACTGCTCATGAAGTTGGGAGCAACTCCATGTACTAGCTCCCCCATAACTGGATCCTGTACGATGTCATCTGAAAACTGCTCAAAGCGAAATGACTCTAACTCAGGCAATTAATCAGCTTCAGAAGGTGTCTCAGAATCCTGAGTGTTGGTCATGGTCTGATCCTCGACGAATACCATATTCCTACTTATATAGAGCTTTCTTTCTACTGGATCGTAGAGTCTATAGCCAAACTCATCCCGATCGTAGCCGACAAAGATGCACCGCCTCGTCTTCGGCTCAAGTTTGGACCTCTCATCCTTCGATACATGCACGAAGGCCTTACAACTAAACACCTGCAGATGATTGTATGACGGTCTTTGCCATACCGTACTTGTCAGGCATATTACCCTGCAAAGGAGCACTAGGAGATAACATAAGCAACTGTGCGAAGAGCCTCACCCAATAACTGCTTAGCAAATTTGCTTCTGACAGCAAACACGGCACCCTCTCCATCAGTGTCCTGTTCATGCGCTCCGCTACACCATTGAGCTGAGGTGTCTTGGGCGGAGTCTTCTGGTGTCGTATCCCTTACTCTCTGCAATAAGCATCAAAGGGACCAATGTATTCGTCGCCATTGTCGGACCGAACACACAATAACTTCTTGCCCGTCTCTCTTTTAACAAAGCCCTGAAACTCTTTGAAAGTGGGCAGCACCTGATCCTTGGTCTTTAAGACATAGACCCAAATCTTTCTGGAACAGTCATCAATAAAAGTTACAAAGTAAGAAGTACCACCAATAGATTTTACCTTTATAGGACCGCAAACATTCGAGTGAATCAACTCGAGTAACGCTAGCTTCCTTGAACTTGGGTGACTTTGGAAAGACATCCTATTTTGCTTTCCATCTAAGTAGTGCGTGCACTTCTCCAACTTTGTAGACTTGAGCCCTGAAATCACCTTCATGTTCTCATTCCCTTCTTGCTGATATGGCCAATCCGTCTGTGCCACAACTCGGTAAACGCATCAGAAACTACGTTCACCTTCTGTGTCCTCTGTGCGCTTTCCTCCATGTAGTAGAGATCGAACTTCTTTTTTCCTCTAGCAATCACCATCGAACCTCTGGAAAGCTTCCATTGACTATTCTCGAAGAGACTGAAGAATCCCTCGTCATCCAACCTTCCAACCGACACCAGGTTAAAACGGATATCAGGGACATAAGGAACATCTTTGAGAACAAAAAATGTGTCACGCCCCGCTCCTGTAGGAGCGATCGTCCTCGCTAAGGCGTGATGCCGCAGGAGCATAGATTGCGCTCGTGCAAGACGGGTTCCATAACGACCGATTACAGTCTCTGCGACGGGTACGTCGCACAGAAGTCCCAAACAGAGACATTGAATAAGCCAGCGGAAATTTAGAACAAAACACAAGTCATTCAAAAGATGCATTTTATTGATATTGAAATAAGGATTACAATGGAGGACAAGGCCAAGATTACAAGTCACTCAAGCTCGCTCAAGCTCACTCTTTTCACATTACAAGTTACTCAGCTCTCTCTCATCTCTCAATACAAGTCTTGAACCAGTGGATGCTTCGGAAGGCAACGTCCATACATTATGTCCCATGTAAGTCTTGACTCCACGTGGCCGCATGCTATAAATCGCCAAGGAACTCCATGCCTCGACGCATCCAAGCGAGCTCCGTATCACGAGCTTCTACCTATACCTGCACATAAAAACTATGTGGGTGTCAGTACTTAACTGTACTGGTGGAATGAGCTCCTCGTCCATCCATACAATTGACACGTTCATTTACTTTGTGCAACAGAGCACCTTTATGATTGTCTTTCTACTCTTGTCTTAGGATTAGTTTTAGGACCGACACCTTGGCCTATTTTGTGTCTTAAGACCATTCCGTACTTGCAACAACAGCGTCAACTCATGTCTTACCTTTAGACCCTTTTTATGCCAACAACGTTAATCTATCAAGTCGTGCTTGCCTTTTGGCCCAAAATCAGAGACGCAACTACGCGATAGTACCCCATTTCTATGAGACCGTGCTACAAATCCATCGTACCATGCCTCGCAACTCAGTGTGACTTAACCATATCGCTGCCTCGCGGCTCTTGCTACTTTGATCACCAATTGACCCAATCAAGACTTGTGGGCTAAGTGTCACTTGACCGACTTTGCCTTGCGGTATTTTTTGACTTAAACTCAAGATGACTCAAATCCAACTTATGTAACTGATATGCCGATAACTTAAGACTTAACGCTATATCTCGTGCCGAAGCACGGTGTCTTTATTGCACGTATTCGATTCGACTCATTGATATAGCGAACAGAATTCTCGACTCAATCCAAAGGCATACACGCGGATCGTCGCCCATGCCGACTCATCTATATAAACTAGTCACTAGCGCCCAGTGCTACAATGGACTCCCTTTATAGCTTTTGATTAGACGGATGCCCCTTGCCAGTACGAGTAGCAAGCTCTGCTGTAAGTCCCCGCCTAACCCGTGTGGTCATCCAGCACAGCTATGATTTCTACCATCGAAACGGTTTCTATGGACCGCCTGGGTCGCCGTTCGAGAAACTGTTTATTTTACCTTGTATAAGTTATCCAATGACCATGTAATACTCGACTCGAACAGATGTCTCACACAGTCAATCTACTGCTAGTGTTACCATCTCTTATAGGGCCAAGTTCAATACTTCTCACATCTAAGACCTCGCCTCGACGATCCATGGTCGCAAGCATTCTTCTTCCTTGCCCTATTATTTTACTCAACTCAAGAACAACTATTTGAAGCACATTTTCTAAACTCAATGAATCAACCGTAGCCCGTGCCTTAAAATACTAAGTCTGTGATATCATGCCTTAAACCAATTGGTGTTCTGGGTGACACTACCGCCCAAGACATACCTATGCAATGGGCCTTACGATCGTGAAACCAAGTAATATCGACAACCGCAGAAAATATGAGACAATGCTTAGAATGACTTAGGTCGACCGACATAACTTTGCCTAACTTAATCGAGCCTACAGCTTAACCCAAGGAACGAGCAAAGGCTATGCCAAGCCTTGCATCGTGGAAGAGTGCATGCTTTATCGAGCATTTATGCGGGCGACGCCTATGACTTAGGCAAATTTATAGTTTGTGTTGAAGACCAACTTTTTCTTCTCCCAAGCCACGGAACGAAGGACCAAGTGTCATTTTCAAAGCACGCCGTGTACCAACTCTAAGCCGTCTGTTGGACCTTTCCATATTCTAACTCAATTCGACCCGTCGAGATTATTTCCTTATCTATGTGGATTTGTCTCTTTTATTATCAAGCCTACTTGTGCAAGTTAAAAACATACAATTTATTATGTGAAGGCTAAGATAAGACAAGTTCACCGAAACTACCCCACCTGAGCAAGGAGTCGCCTCGACCGAGCGATGTATTCGAGTCGCTGTTGTATGGCTAAGTCCGAATACCGTTGGCATTCCGATTCCTCCGACTGACTGAGCGGGATGGGGCACTGATGAACTGGATCTGATGAAACCCTTGTCCTGTAGCTCGTCGACTTGCTTCTTCAACTCCACCAACTTGCTGTTGTTGATCCTATAGACGTACTGTGAGATAGGCTCAGCGTCCGGCACCAAGTCTATGGAGAACTCGACATCCCTGTCTGGCGGCATCCGGGCAATTCATCAGGGAAAACACCCAAGAATTCTGCTATCATGTGGATGTGGCAATTCTTGCCCCGCCAACAAGGCTCCACAGAAACATCTCTCGACTCAGCTGCTCCCTTGGTGAACACAAACTCTGGCTCCTCCGACGGTCTAAACAAAACTCTGCCTCCTCTACAGTCTATACTAGCGTGGTGCCTGCTCAACCAATCTATACCGAGTACCATATCGTAGCTCAAAAGTGGCATTATGAGCAAACACGCACTCAAATCCCGATCTTCCAATGCAACTCTACGTCCCTTGTAAATATTATTGACCAGGATAATACCTCCTCCGGTCATAATCTTGCAAGTCCTACCCAGAGGTTCAATAATAATATTGTGTCTAAGTACAAAAGAGACAGACAAAACTGTGCGTAGCACCAGAGTCAAACAAATATAACGCAGAAAAGGAATCAAGAAGAACAGAACCTGCTACCACATCTGCAATGGTCTCGGCCTCCTCGATAGCCAAAGCAAACGTTCTACCCTGAGGTGCACCCCTCTGTTGCTGGTGCCGGGCAAAACGTTGCTGCTGAGTCGGAAGCGGTGGACCCCTCGGCTGAACGGCAGGTCCTGCTGGAGCTCTAGAAGGAGGTGCTCTATCCTGACCACCCCGAGCTGGGCGAGTAGGACAATCCTACAACTGGTGGTCGGGCGTACTATAGAATAGACAAATGCCGAACCTCTTCCTAAAGACCTTTCGGGTATTCCCCAACTTTCCATAAAAAGTATACTGAGGAATCTGCTTCTGTCTCTTCTGATGATGTGCACGTGCTGGTGCCTGGTAATGCTGATGCTGCTGCTGGTAGAACGGCCTCTACTGAGTCTGAGGACGCTTGACCGGTCCTGCACTGGAACCAACACCTATAGCATCGCTTCTCCTCTTGGGCCTGAGACCCAAGTCCTCCTCTGCAATCTGTACGTCCATCAGAATATCCTTAAAGGTCGCTGTACGATGCCCAGACGTGCAAAATCTGATGCTATGTTTCAGGCCCCTCCTGAACTTACGGGCCTTCTTCCAAGCATCATGAACCATGCCCTTGGCAAACCGGCTTAGACGGAAGAACTCTGCTGCATACTCGTCTACCGACGAGTTCTCTTGTACCAGTCCTGCCAACTGGCCCTCCAGTGCACTAAGAGCCACATCAGGAAAGAATTTCTCCTTAAAGAGCCTCTTGAAGTTCTCACACGTCAGGTCTTTCACTGATGCACGAGGGTCCATACGGTACGAAGTCAGATCAATATCAAAGAACTAACTCGCTGCTGCTGACACCCACAGTCCCTCCGGAATCTGCACTAGGCCCAAGCTCTGCTCAACATCCTCCAGCCAATCATCGGCATACAGGATCCCCTCTGTTCCTTTGAACTCCCGAGGTTACATCTTCTTGAAATCTAACACGGAGCCAGGCCTCATATGCTGCTACTGCGACTGCTGGACGGGAGCGCCCTGATCATGAACAGCAACCACCTTCTCAACAGCTGCGAGTGCTAACTGATGCGCACTCTCGATACTCTGCCTCAGAACATCCGTTTGTTGTTGATGAGCCTCAGCCTGTGCTTACTATGCCTCCATCATCTTCTGGAGAAGCACGAACATCTAAGTAGCATCGATCGATAGTGGAGGTGGAGGTGGAAGAGGATCTGGCTGAACGAGAACAGGCCTCTGGACCGGTGAAGGAAGATCCCCAAGTGCTGTTGTCACCTGTCACGCCCCAGAACCAGAATACCAGCAAGTAGGGATGGACCAGGCTAGCTACGTATACCAAAGTACTCCAGTACTTTGAAACAACGTATAAGTTGTATAGATGGAGGTCACTGCTACAAACCAACAGTCAATCCTAGGTCATATTGTAACTCTACTTTCCTAATTTTAGGGAATTAAAATTTTTCTAATAATAATAAGTCTAGTTTTAAAATAATGAATATTTTGATTTATGCTTTTGGAGGGAAATTAGTTAAAGCAGGAATTATTTAAATTTTTTTTGAAAGTTTGTTTTAACAAAATTTGGGGCCCACTCTTTGGTTTTCTAACTGATTTTTTTCTAAATCCTGTAATAAATGAAAAGGAAGAGGGGCTTATTGTAAAATTTATAGGGCAGAGGGACTATTTAGAAATTGGTTTTGGATGGAGGGGGTTTTATGCTAATTTCTATTTTTCTTTATACTCAGATCAGAGGAAGAGAGAGTAATTACTTACCAAATTATTTTCCTCAATCCTCTCTTCCCCTTTAGCTCAGCCGAGCATAGGGCTCTCGGCGGTGATTGCAACTTCTCCTGCCTCGACGACCACGACGGCAACGACTTCGACGATGATGGCGGCGACTCCTCCTCCTTCCGGCAGCAGAAGCCATAGAGTGGTCAGCGACCCCCTCTGGACAGTTAGGCGGCTACTCCCCAAGGCGGTGACGACAGCTAGATGTCTCTTCTTCGACGGCCTAGGCGGTGGCGACGACGATGAGTCCTCGCTTCGGTGACTGAGCGATTCGCGGGAGATCGGCAATTCGACAGCCAGCCGTGGCGATGGCGACGGCGACCACCGAGATCGACGTTCGTATTCTGATCTTCGGTGAGAGCAAGCATCACTTCCAGGGAGCTCCTATTCAGTTTCGACGATGTCCATCCAGATCGTCGACGGAGGAATTTTGCCAGTGGAGCGATCAACAGGGATCGATTCTTCTCGATCGTAAGTGATTTAATTTAAACTCTGTAGCTAGATCTTTCGATCCATGGCTTCTGTTGTAGGGGATTTTCTCTGATTCTTTCTCCTGAATAATTTCTCCTTCAGTTTGTGACGATTCGATAAAACTCTAGATTGCAGTAGGATACGAAGGGACGTGTCCGATCCTTGAGATTGCACCAGCTAGGTTTGGATCATTCTCTTCAGGTATTAATTTACCTTTTTATTAATTTATTTGGTCATTGAATTTTAAGTAAGTAGGCGTTGATCGATCGAACGTGGAGTTTTCGTTTAGCTAGCTTGTGAACAATTCTGTTTTTTGGTGTTCAGTTCGATCGTGTCCAGGAGAAGGGGGTCTGTAGGTTCGTTCATGGCCGGCCCTGTTCGTGCCTAATACTGTTCGTATTGTGTCCTGTGCATGGTGTATGTTCCAGTAGCCGTGTCCGATGTGGGATTGCGTCCGTGTCCGTGTGCGTGCGTTCATGCCACCGTATTCCTGCATTATGGTCATTGATGGGTTGGGAGCAGGAAACTGTATTGACAGCAGAGACTTTACCTATCAATTTGAATTGGTTCAATCTGGTTGTAAGTAAATTGCAGGGATAGGTAGATGTTGCTTGGTTTTGGGAGGATTTAGTTTTTAGTGTTACATTTTTAATGTTGGATCATTTATTTTGTATATGTGTTTTGATCTTTATTTTGAGATTCATCTGGTATTTTTGTTCTTCTGATTCTCTTATAACTCCCTGAGTTACTTTTTCT
Organism: Iris pallida; assembly: GCA_029216955.1. Taxonomy (NCBI): domain Eukaryota; kingdom Viridiplantae; phylum Streptophyta; class Magnoliopsida; order Asparagales; family Iridaceae; genus Iris; species Iris pallida. The sequence goes on from JANAVB010037619.1 coordinate 4,647,095, forward strand.
TGATTTTTATATTTGAGGAGTGCCTGGGATTTGAGTATAGTTTTTGGCGAATGTGTAGTTGGTCTGGATTGAGTTTATGAGCATCGTGTTGTTTGGTTGGAAGTTACAGGAGGTGTCGATTCGAAACTGTTTAGGAACTCTGTTTATGGTCAAGTTTTTATGCTATAGACTCTGTAGCAGATGTTGTACAGCTGGTCAATTTTCTGAGTTATACAAGCTTCTATTTTGACATTTGATGTATATAAGTTATTTTGATTTTATCAAGGAAGTTGTGTGTGTGGTTGGGAATATGGTGGATTGGTTACTATGTGAGTTTGGTTCAACCATGTTGGGTATTGGGTTGCAGGTTGAGTTGTGATACTTTTGAGCTTAGCTTCATGCAGGTGATTAGGTTTTATGGGATATGGTCTGGTCTGAATCCTACTCTTTTGTTTTATGCATCTTCTTTAGTTTGAGCTGTGATCAGAAATATTTTATGGTTAAAGTATGGGTGGGAATGCAAAGTAATTGCAAGTTGGAGATGGTTGTTTCTGTCATCAAGTTACCAAGTTGGTTGCAGCTTATATGTGGTGGGCTGAGCCTATGTGTGCTAAGGAGTAGGGCTGCAAACGAGCCAAGCCGAGCCAAGCTTTGGTAAGCTTGAGCTTGGCTTGACTAAAATTAATCGAGCTCAAGCTCGAGCTCGAGCTTGATAATTTTTTTATTTTAGAGCTTGAGCTTGGCTCGAGCTTGTTTATATTAAGCTTGAGCTTGGCTTGGTTTGAGCTCGAGCTTGGCTTGATAAGAAAGCTTGATTCAAGCTTGATAAACAAGCTCGATAAGCTCAAAATCAAGCTTGTTAAGCTTGATTTAAAGCTCGTTCAACTTTATTTCAAACTCATTAAGCTTGATTTCAAGCTTAACGAGCTCGATTTCAATTTAGTTAGGTTTGAATTCAAGTACTTGTAATATTAACAATTTAAATATAAATTTTTAATTAAAAAAGTTCCTTAATATCAATTATTAAGGACATATAAATATATAATGCACAAATATATATAAAATTAGAATTCAATAAAGAACAAATGAGCTTCTAAACAAGCTCCTAAACGAGCTTCTAAACGAGCCAGCTCGCGAGCTCAAACGAGCCGAGTACTTTTAAGCTTGAGCTTGGCTTGTTTATTAAACGAGCTCGAAAATGAAGCTTGAGCTCAGCTTGTTTAGTAAACGAACCGAGCTCAAACGAGCTTTTATCGAGCTGAGCTTCGAGCAGCTCGCGAATGGCTTGGCTCATTTGCAGCCCTACTAAGGAGTATGGTTACATTTCCTTGATAGGCCAGGTTCTTGTTGAACATGTGTGTGTGGAAGTCTACCTAATCCTAGTATGGATATTTCTTATCTATTAGTAGTAGTTGAAGATAAAATATTCAGAAAAGATTTGTATATATCTATAAAATATACCTTAAGAATAATTATTGTATACATACTTATTATTGATGTATTAATTAGGTTAGAATTTAATTATTATAAAAACAGGATTAATAAATAGATTGGTTAGTAGTTGAGAGTAGCTAGTGTTACTTGTTTAGAAATTAACCAACTTGTACTAAAATTCAGGTGGACTTACAGATCATCTTCCTACCCTTGATTACCGGAGCAAGACAAGTACTTTTCTATGGTTTTGTGCATTTACATTCTTGTACTCCTTCTTATGACACGTCATGACGCGATATCATGTACCCCTGTACTCCTGTACTCCTGTACTATCTTGTTATTGTATTTACTTGTGTCGGATGGGGAAATACACTAGCCATGTGACCAAACCTCGGTTACTATATTCATGTAGATAGCTTAGGCCTCGTATCGTGCACGTGGGTCCTTAGCCGTACCATTCATGTACTTTTATGTGCTTACCCCTAGCCGGTCACATGGACTAGTTGTATTTCAAACATGGTGCACTTGTCAGATCTTGTACTTCAGGTTCATAATTACATTCTTGTACTTTATATTCCTGTACTTTATTTCCTACACTTACATTTATGTACCTTCATGTTCTTTCCTGTACTTTATAGTTCATGTTCTCCTGTACTCATTTTTATATCGTGTTCTTGTTCATTACCTAGAACTGTACTTTGCTCCGCTCCTGACTGGATATATTACAGGTATACTTGTAGGATATCATTCTACCATATGGGCTAGAGCCCGAGACATTAGCTGAGCAGGATGGAGACATGACTTAGCTAGAGGCTTCAAGTTTAGACTGTTAGCTTTACTCTTAGATATTGTTTTAGAGTTCATAGTATATTTTTATTCCTAATGACTAGTACATTTATGATATATAGAATTATGAATTATGGTGATCATTCTAGGAACGTTTGTAGATGCTGTGATTGTATACTTTCATGTTTATCTGGTTAGATTTCCCTAGCTTGGTACTGCTTACTTCGTCGTGTCTAACAACGAAGGCTGGGCGTGTCCGACTCGTGTCAGATTATTCGGGAGTGGGTCGTGACATATTTTTAGTGGTGGCCCATGTAGGTCTATCTTTATAGTACCTAGGCCTTAGCGTACTATTGGAAGACTTGATTAAACTAGGAAAACTTGATCACAGCATAGAAAATCGGGTACATTGGATATATTGATATTCTATAAACACTTGTTTCTAGGTTTAGGACATTTAACAGTTTTCCGTTTTTTAGATGATTCAGACACACAAATATAGGAACCGTCGATTCACCTGTACTTGACGCTTTCGAGCTTCCACTACCTTCTATCACTCTACTATCCCCATGGGTAGTACGTAGTTGACGGAGACGTTTGAAGAGTCCCTTGACAACCAGAGGGAGTATGCCATCCTTTCCAAGTCAGACTTATGGATACACTCTCCAAGCCAGGAAGGACTTCTGATTTCCAGACTCTCGGATCTTTGGGCTTCCCCGACACCGAGCGTATATCTTGCACCGAGGAGCAGATCGAGAATCTGGAGCTGCCACTTCTGTAGATCATCTAAGTCTCTGAGGATCCGTCTCCTCTGATTGAAGCCACCAACCGGGAGATCCAGCTCATAGAATATAGAACAAGATGGAAAGCTGAAGCATATGAGAGACATGAAGACTTATGACGAAGACAGAAACTAGCCTGGACCCGCAAAGCGTCATAACACTCAGATGGCGCTTCTTCAGTCACATCATCAGAGGCAAATTCAGGCTCACATTTACTGAATTAGGGATTGCCAGCAAATCGCAGATCACAATGATCAAGGAGCATCAAGATCTCAGCAGCCAGCATGCCAGCCGTCATATATTCCTGCCAGAGCCCTGCACTTTACCCCCAGTGGAAGATCCAGATTCAGATCCAGCCGACGATCATTTGCAAGTTCTACCTCCTCTCTAGATTCGACAGCTATATGGAGCATTACCATGGGGATCAGCCTACGTCAGGACAGCTGAAGAAATTGAAGCAATTCCAGTCCCAGAGAAATACTGAAGACATGCTGAAGACTGAAGGTTTTCTTTCATGGTTGGAGTAGACTGTGGATCGTGATTCACATTCCAATTTAAATTTTCTAGAATTTTTTTGTTCCTGTTTAATGGCTTGATAGATTTTGTTTTCAATCTTAAACCCTTTGGTGTCTATTCCAGATAATATTCCTATTCTAGAATTTGTCCCTTATTCGAAGATTGTTTCCTATTCGGTAAACATGTTTCATATCCAAAATTCGATAATTATTTAAAATCCACTACTCGATACTGTTTGCTCATTTCCAATTTGATGATTTCGATTTTCTATTCGAGAGTTATTGTTCACTACTTGTTTCGACCTTGTTTCCTATCCAAGGATTCGCTTGTTTTTCGGGATACTTTTTCCTACTCGTTATTGATATTCTGCTCACTAATCAAACTTGTACTAATCAAGATTTATTCCTACTTGAAATATCATTCTGAAACCGTGTTTGAACCTTCACTTCTATTGATGCTTGTTTTAGATTCTATTTCTTATTTTGACTTTATTCGGGACTCTCTCTATTTACGATTTTGTTACTATTGAGATTCGCGTGTTTCATATTTACGATCCGATACCTTGTTTCTTATTGAAACCTGTTTTCTAGTTACTATTCAAAATCTTGTTTCCTTGTTGAGATTTTCTATTCGAGATTTTGTTCCTTATTCACGACTTTGTTCTTGATTTTCTATTTTTCACTGTGTACCCTATTGGAGATTTCGTTTTCTATTTGAGTTTTTGCTCGAGATTTTATTGTTATTCAAGATTTTATTGAAACTGTTTCCGGTACGAGATTTTATTTCTTATTTTGAAACTTGTCTCCTATCTGATACTTTGCTTCAGTTCATCCTTCGAGACTCTGTTATCCCTTCGGAATAATGTCCCATATATGGAATCTTGTTATCATTCTAGATATCAGTTGAAATTTCGTTATAATTTGAAACTTTTCTCCCTGTCTGAAATTTTAAATCTCTCTGGTTGCCCTTTTGTACTCACTGATTGGATTCCTTGTCGTCTCTCAGTACCTAGTAAACTCTTATATTCTAATAGTCAGATAACCTCACCATTTTCGTGACTTGGACTATTGAAACTCATTTTGATTCCTTGAAATTTTCTATGGATAAAGTTAAAAAACTATTCGATGACCTACTAGTGCGTGACAGTTGCGCACTGCAGCTATTATCTGGATTGCGAAGACCGAAAGTTCACTGCAGCCAGCAGTGCACTGGCGGGACAGGAACTCTAAGTTGATGTGATTTCATACATTCATAAGTTTCGGGTATTATGGAGACTTGTCCTAAATTCTTCATGTCGTGATCTCTTGGGTTGCTTCGTTGATGATTGTTGGAAAATGGAGATAGTGCACAGAATATTCGGCAATATATCGTTATTTAAGTCACGGAGCCAAAGTTCACTGCAGCCAGGTATACCCTGGTGGGGTAGGGATTCTGAGTAAAGTAATTTCAAATATTTATATGTTTCCGGATACCATAGAAACTATGTTCCTTTTCCTATGATTATTGGTTTTCGAGAATCACAAATCCTTGCACGTTTATCCTGATTTGATACTATATCTCCTGAGTATTTCGTACATTTCCTCAATCAACCCTTGCTAATTTTTCTTTAGCATTTTATCGTTAGATCATTGAATTCCTCAAAATTATACATTGCCATAGTTTGATTCCATACTTCGTTGGTGTCTTGTCTAAACTATGACCTTAAATCTTGACTATCTGACCATGATTTTTCTATCTTGTCCTAGTCCACTTGTGTTAAAATATCAATTTTTTTTATCGTACTTAATAGTTGTGTCTTCATGATTTTGCTCCTCTAAGTTGTAATTGGAAATTCATTCTATCTCGTGCCTATTTGATTCTTGATCACTGATCGTGTTATTCCAACTTCTTGTGTGTACTTGGTCTCAAGGCTCAGAGCATCATGGATCGACAGAAGCACTAGGAGGACAATAGCAGATGGCCACCGGAGTTCACAGTTGGAAGCAGAGTGTTCCTGAAGAATCTCGTCGACCAGAGGCACCATTCGTTTTGGCAGAGCAAGCTCAGTCCAAGATTCATCGGGCCTTTCGACATGGCAGTGCGGATTGGCGATGGGGCATATCGACTAGCGCTTCCAGCTAGCTTGGAGGGAGTATACGACGTTTTCTATGTGTCCCAGCTTCGACGCTACATTCCAGATCCGAGCCATGTGGTGGACTACTCAGAGATAGAGGTGGGTCCGAGTTTGACCCACGAGGAGCAGCCAGTGGAGATCCTTGACAGGAGAGAGAAGCAGCTGCAGAACCAGACTATTCCACTTGTCCGTGTCATGTGGAGACACCACTCTCCAGGAGAGTCCACATGGGAGCACGAAGACGAGATGCGAGACCGCTATCCTAGATTATTTGCTTGATTGTATTCTTGTGTTTAAAAATTCTATTTTAATAAATGATGTGTGTTTGAATATATATATATATTTTTTTGAGATTTATTTTTCGGGTCTTCGAATTTCGAGGACAAAATTTTTCAAGGGGGAGAGATTTGTAACAATACTTTCCTACTTTTAGGGAATTAAAATTTTTCTAATAATAATAAGTCTAGTTTTAAAATGATGAATATTTTGATTTATGCTTTTGGAGGGAAATTAGTTAAAGCAGGAATTATTTTTTAAAAAAATTTGAAAGTTTGTTATAACAAACTTTGGGGCCCACTCTTTGGTTTTCTAACTGATTTTTTTTCTAAATCCTGTAATAAATGAAAAGGGAGAGGGGCTTATTGTAAAATTTATAGGGCGGAGGGACTATTTAGAAATTGGTTTTGGGCGGAGGGGATTTATGCTAATTTCTATTTTTTTATACTCAGATCAGAGGAAGAGAGAGAGAGAAAGAGAGTAATTACTTACCAAATTATTTTCCTCGATCCTCTCTTCCTCTTCAGCTCAGCCGAGCATAGGGCTTTCGGCGGCGATTACGACTTCTCCAGCCTCGACGACCATGACGGCAACGACTTCAGCGATGATGGCGGCGACTCCTCCTCCTTCCGGCGGCAGAAGCCATGGAGTGGTCAGCGACCCCCTCTTGACAGTTAGACGGCTACTCCCCAAGGCGGCGACGACAGCTAGATGTCTCTTATCCGACGGCCTAGGCGGTGGCGACGACGACGAGTCCTCGCTTCGGTGACTGAGCGATTCGCGGGAGATCGGCAATTCGACAGCCAACCACGACGATGGCGACGACGACCACCGAGATCGGCGTTCGTATTCTGATCTCTGGCGAGAGCAAGCATCACTTCCAGGGAGCTCCTACTCAGTTTCGACGACGTCCATCCAGATCGTCGACGGAGGAGTTTTGCCAGCGGAGCGATCAACAGGGATCGGTTCTTCTCGATCGTAAGTGATTTAATTTGAACTCTGTAGCTAGATCTTCCGATCCCTGGCTTCTGTTGTAGGGAATTTTCTCTGATTTTTTGTCCTGAATAATTTCTCCTTCAGTTTGTGATGATTTGATAAAACTCTGGATTGCAGTAGGATACGAAGGGACGTGTCCGATCCTTGAGATTGCACCCGCTAAGTTTGGATCATTCTCTTCAGGTATTAATTCACCTTATTATTAATTTATTTTGTCATTGAATTTTAAGTAAGTAGGCGTTGATCGATCGAACGTGGAGTTTTCGTTTAGCTAGCTTGTGAACAGTTCTATTTTTTGGTGTTCAGTTCGATCGTGTCCAGGAGAAGGGGGTCTGTAGGTTCGTTCGTGTCTGGCCTTGTTCGTGCCTAATACTGCTCGTGTTGTGTCCTGTGCATGGTGTACGTTCCAGTAGCCGTTTCCGATGTGGGATTGCGTCCGTGTCCGTGTGCGTGTGTTCATGCTTCCGTATTCCTGTATTATGGTCATTGAAGGGTTGGAAGCAGGAAACTGTATTAACAACAGAGACTTTACCTATCAATTTGAATTGGTTCAATCTGGTTGTAAGTAAATTACAGGGATAGGTAGATGTTACTTGGTTTTGGGAGGATTTAGTTTTTAGCGTTACATTTTGAATGTTGGATCATTTATTTTGTATGTGTTTTGATCTTTGTTTTGAGATTCATCTGGTATTTTAGTTCTTCTGATTCTCTTGTAACTCTCTGAGTTACTTTTTCTTGATCGTTATATTTGAGAAGTGCCTGGGATTTGAGTATAGTTTTTGGCAAATGTGCAGTTGGTCTGGACTGAGTTTAGGAGTGTCGTGTTGTTTGGTTGGAAGTTGCAGGAGGCGTCGATTCGAAACTGTTTAGGAAATCTGTTTATGGTCAAGTTTTTATGTTATAGAATCTGTAGCAGATGTTGTGCAGCTGGTCAATTTCTGAGTTATATAAGCTTCTATTTTGACATTTGATGTATATAAGTTATTTTAATTGTATCAAGGAAGTTGTGTGTGTGGTTGGGAATATGGTGATTTGTTACTATGTGAGTTTGGTTCAACCATGTTGGGTATTGGGTTGCAGGTTGAGTTGTGATACTTTTGAGCTTAGCTTCATGCAGGTGATTAGGTTTTATGGGATATGGTTTGGTCTGAATCCTACTCTTGTTTTATGCATCTTCTTTAGTTTGAGCTGTGATCAGAGATATTTTGTGGTTAAAGTATGGGTGGGAATGCAAAGTAATTGCAAGTTGGAGATGGTTGTTTCTGTCATCAAGTTACCAAGTTGGTTGCAGCTTATATGTGGTGGGCTGAGCCTATGTGTGCTAAGGAGTATGGTTATATTTCCTTGATAGGCCAGGTTCTTCTTGAACCTGTGTGTGTGGAAGTCTACCTAATCCTAGTATGGATATTGCTTATCCATTAGTAGTAGTTGAAGATAAAATATTCAGAAAAGATCTGTGTATATCTATAAAATATACCTTGAGAATAATTATTGTATACATACTTATTATTGATGTATTAATTAGGTTAGAATTCAATTATTATAAAAACAAGATTAATAAATAGATTGGTTAGTAGTTGAGAGTAGCTAGTGTTACTTGTTTAGAAATTAACCAACTTGTACTAAAATTCAGGTGGACTTACAGATCATCTTCCTACCCTTGATTACCGGAGCAAGGCAAGTACTTTTCTATGGTTTTGTGCATTTACATTCTTGTACTCTTTCTTGTGACACGTCATGACACGATATAATGTACCTCTGTACTCCGGTACTATCTTGTTATTGTACTTACTTGGGTCGGGTGGGAAAATACACTAGCCATGTGACCAAACCCCGGTTACTATATTCATGTAGTTAGCTTAGGCCTCGCATCGTGCACGCGGGTCCTAAGCCGTAACATTCATGTACTTTTATGTGCTTTCATGTGCTTACCTGTGAAGCCCATTTTTTGTGAATTAAATTATTATTAGTATTTCTATTATTATTATTATTATTATTATTATTATTATTATTATTATTATTAAAATTTTGAGTGTTAAAATTATTTCAAAAATTAATAACATGGATTTTTGAGTTCAAACCCAGACCCGAGTCCGAACCCAGACCCGAGCCTGAGCCCGAACCTAATTCCTTTTTAATCCTGATTTGGTTTCAATAAAAAAAAACTTTGGGGAGCTGGTCCACGATGGACCAGCATTTTCGTTCTCATGAGCACCCTTTCTCCAGAGAGAAACTTTCTCAACCCTCCCTCACTCACACGTACATCCCACTCCCCCTATTTTCTCCTCACCACTCAAGCATTTCCCCCACTCCCCATATTTAACTCACCACCTACCCATCCTTCCCATTTCACTTGAGCAAGAAAAACCATATATCTCTCTCTCTAGTCCACAGCACTTCACCCCCCCAAATCCCCTTCCCGACGCCAGCCCTTCGTGCCGCCCTCACGGCCGCACCCGCCGGCCTCCGACGACCCGACGTCGCGCCCCAGCGGAGCCTGCGCCCTCCGCCGACCGTCCAGCCCCCTTCGCCCCTGGTCGCTGCCCTCCGGCCGACCCCGCCGGATCCCGCAGCCGCGCGCCCCTCCGGTCAGGCCGACTTTCCTGGCCGCGACCCCCGCGCCCTGATCCGCTGTTCCGTGGGAGCGTTGTCGCTGTCCGCTGCTGTCTCAGCGCCCCGACGCATCTCGGACTCCGAACCAGCGCTGTTCCGAGTTGCCATTGCTGTCCGGATCTCCATTTCTTTCTATTATTTTTATCTGAGAGCTTTAGCCGAGCAACCTGAGGTATAACCCCTGTCCCGCCCAATTTCTATGCAGTCTATGATGAGAATGGTCCCCGATTCCCCTTGGGAATTCGGTTTTAGCGACGTCGTATTTTTTCGGAACCTTCGGAAAGGTTCTGTGGATTATTTTGGATTTCCGGAATATTTCGGGAATTGGTTTTTGGTATGTTTTGGCTTTCCGGATTTTTCCGGTAGCGTTCTGTGAGTTTTTGGGTTGGAATCGGACTTCCGAAATTATTTCGGGTCGTTCCGAATATTCTGTGGATTGGTTGTGTTTATATATATATATATATATTTTGGGGATTCCCTGGTTTGGGATTTGCAGGAAAATTATCGGCGCTATTTCCCAGTTTTTGGGTTGTCCAAAAACAGAGGAGATGCTGCCGGATTTTTCCGTAAATTCTAGATTATTTTAAAAATGAATTTAAAACGGATTTCGGAATTTTATTTAATATTTGGATTTGGGTGACGACCGTATCGGTCAATGGACCCGGCTAAGTGCAAACGAAACCGACTTTGCCCGGACGTTGAGGCATTAGCCCAGTTGAGGATTGGACCATATCTGAGACTCTATATTTTATCTTTATTTTAACTATTTAATTCTGATCATATTTTATTCATATTTAAAGTTTAGGACTAACGGCAGTTTTGTCTTATTTTAATTTATGTAAATAAATTGTAATGGGCATAAGCCCAGCTGGCTGTGGTCTGTAACTGTATTTGGTAGCGTAGATTTTAGTTATTTCTGATTTTGCGAGTTTTTGGTAGCGTTCGAATAAATTTAATGAAAGGTATTTTCGTACAAAATTAATAAGATTTTCTCACCTAAAATCTACAAGTTTTATTATTAATTAAAAATCATGTATTTCTCACTAAATAAGAAATTAGTTTCATACTTATAAATTATGAAAATACAAAGTTTTAACCAATTTATCTGGTATCGTCGAGTTTTCCAAATTCAAGTATAAAACGATCTTTTTCCTTGTACTAAATCAACGCACAAATAATCGTATTTTCGTGTTTTGTTAATTAAAAGAATTAAAATTGGATTAGGACACAAATAGAGATTTCAACTAGCGTAGCTAGATTGGTAAACCTGGAATCTGAGTCAATTTCTCGAATGTAGGAATTCGAGGACGATTCTGATTTCATGTCTCGAAGTTTTCTGCCTCTCCAGTCAAATCCTTTGAGGCAAGTATAGTTTGTGTTAGTTTACAGTTATTTAATTAATCGATTTACTACAAGTTTAAACCACGATGCAAACACGAAACTCTCTGAGAGCACTGTAACTACTGGGGACTGGAGGAATAGTGTAATGAGTATGACCATACTGTAACAAATCCCCCATCCTTTACTGTAACAAACCCAAGTCGGTCATATTTTATTGCCTGTTCAAATTACACTGTTTTACTGCTGAAAACTGTTCATATTTAAATTGTTTAGAACGGCATGATTCTATTATTTAATTTAACTGTTAAATTAGCATGAATTGTACTTTGCTCCCTCCTGACTGGAGATACATTTTTAGGGGACATTGAGGATGCTGAGCTGTTAATCAGCAGCTACTACGACCCTGTGTTGTACCCGGTAGTGCTGCCAGAGTCCCCATTGGAGGACGTTGGGACTGAGGCCGATGATCCGGCTGATAGATAGATTTCCTTTCTCTGCATTGTTGTCATTTTCATTCTGTTATTTCATTTCAGAACATTTCCATTTGTATTTAAATTTCCAAGTTTAATAAAGTTTCATTTTCCGATGTTGAGTTGTGACAAATATAGTGTTGTTGTATGGTTACCTGCTACTGGAACAGCTTACTGCCGCCGTCTCAACAACGGTGCAGGCTGGGCATGATCCGGTTCGACCCAACTAGTTGGGATCGGGTCGTGACATGTTTTTAGTGGTGGCCCATGCAGTTCGTATACAACAACTTAGGAAAACATACCTAGAAACAATTAGAACACTAGAACATTAATTTGTCACAGCATAGGACCGAATTATATATACATAAATATTTTTGTTTGATTATAGACTGGTAGGATACCTTGCTTATGTTTGAATCCTAAACCTTCCAGATTATGACCAAGGAGAAGACCACCCCTGCTGGCGATGAGGTGTCGTCATCTGAACACACCCCCATCTCCCCCAGCACGTCCAGACCCTTCACCGTTGCAGCTGACCGACCGTCCCCATCAATCTCCAGCACTCCGCGGCGCTTACGCCACTACTTTTCAAGTGGCAAACCCTACACTTCCCCGGGCTGAGCCGCAGATCCCTGCGGTAGTGCCCGCACCAGCTGCCCCACCAGTGCCCGTGGATCCCACTGACCTAGTGGGAATGCTACGAGGAGTGCTTGAAGCCCAGAGAGCCCAAGCAGAAGCCCATCGAGAACAGACTGCTGCCCAAGTTGAAGCCCATCGCGAGCAGACCGCGATCATGAGAGAAGGCATGGAGAATGCCCATAACATGGCTATGGCTGCCCTCGAGAGAGGAGGAACCACTTCATCAGAGCCACGACCTGCCAAGGTAACCATGATTCAGGAGTTAAGTTATATTTCATTAAGGCCATTCTTTTGATTAGAGGCGTATAATTACATAAAGGTTGGAGATATAGAGAGCTTTAAGAAGCAAGGCCCTCGACCTTTCAAAGGAACCGAGGGTATCATCTACGCCGATGATAGACAGCATGGAGCGTCTCTTGAGCGTCGCTCGGCTCCCAGAGGACCTCAAGACTGAAGCTGTAGGACTCCAACTACAGGATGTAGCAAGCACCTGGTATCGGAATGAACCCCGACTCCAGGACAAGCAGCTCGACTGGGACACCTTCAAGAGGCTGTTCCGCAGGAAGTTCTTTCCAACATCTGAGATGCGGAAGATGGAAAGGCAATTCCAGGACCTGAAGTAAGGGAATATGACGGTCAGCGAATATGCGGCAGAGTTCGGCCGACTAAGCCACTTTGCCCAGAACCTGGTAGCTGACCCCAAGGATCGAGCTGAACGATTCAGGTATGGATTACGAGAAGAGATTCGTACCCCTGTGATCGTAGGTGGCGCTAAGACATATGAGAGGATCCTGATACGAGCTCAGGACGTAGAAAAGAGCCAGTTTCCTCGATCCAAGAGGGAGTATCCTGGAACTAGCAACTTCCAGGGTAACCAGAAGAGGCCCAACAACAACAGCAACAGGCCCTCGCACCACCAGCAGCATCATCATCAGGCGAGAATCAATGACAGAGCACACCAGAAGCAGATCCCTGTCTGTGACTATTGCAAGAGGCCAGGGCATCAGTCGAACATCTGCAGGAAGAGGCTAGGACACTGCCTAGTCTGTGGGTCTGCCACCCACCAAGTGAAAGACTGTCCCATGTCAGCTCACCGGACCGGAACCAACCAGCAAAGAGCTCTCCTACCTACTCAGCAACAACAGTTTGGACAGCACCAGCAGAAGACCGGGCGAGCTTTTGCCCTAGCAGCTGATGAGCAGGAGCCAGAGCAGGAACACACCGCAGATGTCATCACAGGTTCCATTTATGTGTTTTCACATCCTGCTCTAGCATTATTTGATTCGGGTGCATCACATAGTTTTATATCAGCAAAGTTTATATCTGCACATCACATAGATTCGGGACTTAGCAAGGTGATTAATAGAGTTATGACCGGTGGTGGACCTATACCCATCACTGAAGCTTGTAATTGTCCCATAACCATCTCTGGCCATCAGTTCTCAACACCTTTACTAGTGATGCCCCTGCCCAATTATGATGTAGTCCTAGGGATGGACTGGTTAAGTGAACAGCATGCGCTGATAGATTGTCACCGAGGATGTGTAATCTTCAGCCCACCAGGAGAATCGGAGTTTGAAATCTCTCAGGCTCCGGAAGATATGAAGGGTATTTCCTACTCCTCTATCACCGAAGAACCCGGGCCTCCTCACCCTATCATTGCGAAATTTATGGACGTCTTTCCAGATAGTCTTCCAGGATTGCCGCCGGATCGAGGTGTAGAATTCACCATCGATCTAGTACCCGGCTCTTCCCCTATTTCCCGAGGATGCTACAGAGTTAACCCCAAGGAGGCTAAGAAGATGAAGGATCAGATCGACGAACTGAAGTCGTAAGGATTTATCAGAGACAGAGCTTCACCCTAGGGAGCACCAGTTTTGTTCGTGCCCAAGAAGGATGGAACCGTGCGGATGTGCATTGACTACCGGGCGCTGAACAACATCACCATCAAGAACAAGTACCCCCTGTCCCGGATCGACGACCTGTTTGATCAACTGAGTGGAGCCAAGGTATTTTCGAAGATAGATCTCAGATCAGGCTACCATCAAATCAAGGTCAGGAAGGAGGATATTCCCAAGACGACGTTCAACACCAAGTATAGACAATTTGAATTCTTGGTCATGCCGTTTGGACTGACAAATGCTCCTGCAGTATTCATGAACCTCATGAACAAGGTTTTCCATGAATATCTGGATCAGTTTGTTGTTGTCTTCATCGATGACATACTGATCTACTCGAAGACGGAGGAAGAGCATGAAGAGCACTTGAGGAAAGTGCTGAGTACCTTGAGGAAGGAGAAGCTCTATGGTAAGCTATCCAAATGCGAATTCTTTTTAGACAAAATAGAATTTTTGGGCCATGTTGTCATAGAAAAAGGAATTTCGGTGGATCCAAAGAAGATAGCTGCTATTGAGAAGTGGACTGCACCAAGCTCGGTTGCAGAGATCAGAAGCTTTTTGGGACTAGCTGGCTACTACCGGAAGTTCGTGAAGGATTTCTCCAAGATTGCGGAGCCAATGACGAAGCTTACCAGGAAGAACGAGGAATTCATATGGTCTGAAGCGTGCCAGTCAGCTTTTGAGGAACTGAAGAAGAGGCTTACAACGGCGCCGATACTTGCGCTACCCGCAGGTACCGACGGTTTTTCAATCTATAGTGATGCTTCCGGAAAAGGACTGGGCTGCGTTCTTCAACAGCACGGAAAAGTAATTGCCTATGCATCTAGACAATTACGGACTCATGAGAAGAACTACCCCACACATAATTTGGAGCTTGCAGCGGTGATATTTGCTTTGAAGCTTTGGAAGCACTACCTGTATGGAGAGAGAGTGGAAATATTTACGGACCACAAAAGTCTGAAATATGTTTTCACTCAGAAGGAGCTGAACATGAGACAGAGACGATGGCTGGAGCTAATGAAGGATTTTGATATCAACCTGCAGTACCATCCGGGTAAGGCTAATGTTGTTGCAGATGCACTTAGTTGATACCCGATGGCAATATTCTTGACCAAGGAGCGCCATTTGCTGGAGGACATAGAGAAGCTTGGATCAGAGATTGTACTGCCTGAGGAGGATATGAAGAAATTTGGAAGAGAAGCCATCGTACTAGGAGAGGAATCATCATTGATGCAGTTGCAAGTGCGTTCGAGTCTTATGGACAGGATCAAGGAGGCACAATTCCAGGACGAGACGCTTTGCAAACTCAGAGACCAAGTACTGGCAGGAACACTCGAAGGATTTTCAATCTCCAATGACGGAGCATTGAAGAATGGTACGAGGCTTTGCGTACCAACTGGCGAACTGAGGAACGAGCTGATGCAAGAAGCACACCAGTCGCAATATTCCATACATCCAGGAGCCAACAAAATGTACCGGAATATGCGAACTATAGTATGGTGGTACGGAATGAAGAAGGATGTATCCAGGTATGTGGCAAGATGTTTAATTTGTCAACAAGTTAAAGCTAGCAGGCAGAGACCAGCAGGACTATTGCAGCCGCTTGACATCCCGAAATGGAAATGGGAGCACATAACGATGGATTTTGTATCGGGACTGCCTCGATCCCAAGGAGGGAAGGATGCCATTTGGGTTATTGTGGACCGACTGACGAAGTCAGCTCACTCTATCCCCTTCAAGGTTGGTTTATCCACCGAGAAGTTGGCAGCACTGTACATGCAGCACATCTACCGGATTCATGGAGTTCCGGTAAGTATTGTATCTGACAGAGATACTAGATTTACCTCTCACTTTTGGAAGAGTTTGCATGACAGCTTGGGAACCCAACTGAAGTTCAGCACGGCCTACCACCCTCAGACTGACGGGCAATCGGAGAGAACAATCCAGACGCTAGAAGATATGCTGAGATCCTACGTCCTGAAATTTGGAGGGTCTTGGGAAGACCATTTGCACTTGGTAGAGTTCTCTTACAACAACAGCTACCAAGCTAGCATCGGGATGACACCGTTCGAGGCACTCTATGGACGTCGTTGCCGCACTCCACTTGCCTGGGACGACGTCGGAGAACGAGTGTTGCTTGGACCTGAGATGGTGACCGAAGCAGCAGAGAAGGTGAGAATGATTAGAGACAAGCTCAGGATTGACCAGGACAGACAGAAGCATTGGGCCGATTGCAGCAGACGGCCTTTGGAGTTTGAAGAAGGCGACAGAGTATTTGTGAAGATCTCGCCTACCAGAGGAACAATTCGTTTCGGCAGAGCAGAAAAGCTAAGCCCCAGGTACATTGGTCCATTTGAAGTACTTAGCAGGATTGGAGAAGTGGCTTATCGGGTGGCTCTACCCCCAAGTCTCGAAGGCGTCCACAACGTCTTCCACGTCTCGCAGCTGAGACGCTACATCCCGGACCCGAGCCATATCTTGGACCATTCAGAGCTGGAGATTGGACCCAGCCTCACAGTGCCGGAGAAGCCATTGGCGATATTGGACCGAGGCGAGAAGAGAACCAGGAACACCGTGACGCCAATAGTCAGAGTGATGTGGCGGCACAACTCACCAGGCGAGTCGACCTGGGAGCGAGAAGACCAGATGCGGGAGCAGTACCCGTACCTGTTTGAGACTTAAGGTATTCCCTAACCTTGCTTTTAATTTTGAGGACAAAATTTTCTAAGGAGGGAAGATTGTGAAACCCATTTCTTGTGAATTAAATTATTATTAGTATTTCTAATATTATTATTATTATTATTATTATTAAAATTTTGAGTGTTAAAATTATTTCAAAAATTAATAACATGGATTTTTGAGTTCAAACCCAGACCCGAGTCCGAACCCAGACCCGAGCCTGAGCCCGAACCCAATTCCTTTTTAATCTTGATTTGGTTTCAATAAAAAAAAACTTTGGGGAGCTGGTCCACGAAGGACCAGCATTTTCGTTCTCACGAGCACCCTTTCTCCAGAGAGAAACTTTCTCAACCCTCCCTCACTCTCACGTACATCCCACTCCCCCTATTTTCTCCTCACCACTCAAGCATTTCCCCCACTCCCCATATTTAACTCACCACCTACCCATCCTTCCCATTTCACTTGAGCAAGAAAAACATATCTCTCTCTCTCTCTAGTCCACAGCACTTCACCCCCCCAAATCCCCTTCCCGACGCCAGCCCTTCGTGCCGCCCTCACGGCCGCACCCGTCGGCCTCCGACGACCTGACGCTGCACCCCAGCGGAGCCCGCGCCCTCCGCCGACCGTCCAGTCCCCTTCGTCCCTGGTCGCTGCCCTCCGGTCGACCCCGCCGGATCTCGCAGCCGTACGCCCCTCCGGTCAGGCCGACTTCCCTGGCCGCGACCCCCGCGCCCTGATCCGCTGTTCCGTGGCAGCGTTGCCGCTGTCCGCTGCTGTCCCAGCGCCCCGACGCATCTCGGACTCCGAACTAGCGCTGTTCCGAGTTGCCATTGCTGTCCGGATCTCCATTTCTTTCTATTATTTTCATCTGAGATCTCTAGCCGAGCAACATGAGGTATAACCCCTGTCCCGCCCAATTTCTATGCAGTCTATGATGAGAATGGTCCCTGATTCCCCTTGGGAATTCGGTTTTAGCGAAGTCGTATTTTTTCGGAACCTTCGGAAAGGTTCTGTGGATTATTTTGGATTTCCGGAATATTTCGGGAATTGGTTTTTGGTATGTTTTGGCTTTCCGGATTTTTTCGGTAGCGTTCTGTGAGTTTTTGGGTTGGAATCGGACTTCCGAAATTATTTCGGGTCGTTCCGAATATTCTGTGGATTGGTTGTGTTTTTCTATATATATATATTTTGGGGATTCCCTGGTTTGGAATTTGCAGGAAAATTATCGACGCTATTTCCCAGTTTTTGGGTTGACCAAAAACAGAGGAGATGCTGCCGAATTTTTCCGTAAATTCTAGATTATTTTAAAAATAAATATAAAATGGATTTCGGAATTTTATTTAATATTTGGATTTGTGTGACGACCGTATCGGTCAATGGACCCGGCTAAGTGCAAACGAAACTGGCTTCGCCCGGACGTTGAGGCATTAGCCCAGTTGAGGATTGGACCATATCTGAGACTCTATATTTTATCTTTATTTTTACTATTTAATTCTGATCATATTTTATTCATATTTAAAGTTTAGGACTAACGGCAGTTTTGTCTTATTTCAATTTATGTAAATAAATTGTAATGGACATAAGCCCAGCTGGTTGTGGTCTGTAACTGTATTTGGTAGCGTAGATTTTAGTTATTTCTGATTTTGCGAGTTTTTGGTAGCGTTCGAATAAATTGAATGAAAGGTATTTTCGTATAAAATTAATAAGATTTTCTCACCTAAAATCTACAAGTTTTATTATTAATTAAAAATCATGTATTTCTCACTAAATAAGAAATTAGTTTTATACTTATAAATTATGAAAATACAAAGTTTTAACCAATTAATCTGGTATCGTCGAGTTTTCCAAATTCAAGTATAAAACGATCTTTTCCCTTGTACTAAATCAACGCACAAATAATCGTGTTTTGTTAATTAAAAGAATTAAAATTGGATTAGGACACAAATATAGATTTTAACTAGCGTAGCTAGATTGGTAAACCTGGAATCTGAGTCAATTTCTCGAATGTAGGAATTCGAGGACGATTCTGATTTCCTGTCTCGAAGTCTTCTATCTCTCCAGTCAAATCCTTTGAGGCAAGTATAGTTTGTGTTAGTTTACAGTTATTTAATTAATCGCTTTACTGCAAGTTTAAACCACGATGCAAACACGAAACTCTCTGAGAGCACTGTAACTACTGGGGACTGGGAGAATAGTGTAATGAGTATGACCATACTGTAACAAATCCCCTATCCTTTACTGTAACAAACCCAAGCCGGTCATATTTCATTGCCTGTTCAAATCACACTGTTTTACTGCTAAAAACTGTTCATATTTAAGCTGTTTAGAACTGCATGATTCTATTATTTAATTTAACTGTTAAATTAGCATGAATTGTACTTTGCTCCCTCCTGACTGGAGATACATTTTTAGGGGATATTGAGGATGCTGAGCTGTTAATCAGCAGCTACTACGACCCTGTATTGTACCCGGTAGTACTGCCAGAGTCCCCATTGGAGGACGTTGGAACTGAGGCCGATGATCCGGCTGATAGATAGATTTTCTTTCTCTGCATTGTTATCATTTTCATTCTGTTATTTCATTTCAGAACATTTCCATTTGTATTTAAATTTCCAAGTTTAATAAAGTTTCATTTCCCGATGTTGAGTTGTGATAAATATAGTGTTGTTGTATGGTTACCTGCTACTGGAACAGCTTACTGCCGTCGTCTCAACAACGGTGCAGGCTGGGCATGATCCGGTTCGACCCAACTAGTTGGGATCGGGTCGTCACATTACCCTAGCCAGTCACATGGACTAGTTGTATTTCAAACATGGTGCACTTGTCAGGTCTTATACTTCAGGTTCATAGTTACATTTCTGTACTTTATTTCCTGTACTTATATTCATGTACCTTCATGTTCTTTCCTGTACTTTATAGTTCATGTTCTCCTGTATTCGTTTTCATATCATGTTCTTGTTCGTTACCTAGAACTGTACTTTGTTCCACTCCTGACTGGATATGTTGCAGGTATACTTGCAGGATATCATTCTACCATATGGCATAGACATGTTCAAGAGTGCACCACGACGTGTTACTATCAAGTAAATATTGGATATGGCATAGACTGTAAAGTACAATAAATCTGGAAGGACCGAGCAATACATAGTGAGTATAGAGAACATAGGAACATAAGCTAGTGTCAAGTGTATATAGGGTGTACAATCATTCTCTAAGTATACAAGGTCATCTAATCATGTTAAAATTTATTACAATCGAAAAAAATATCAAAAAATGGACAAAAACGGGCAGAAACGGGCAAAAAGGGCAAAAACAGATAAAAACAGCCTAACCGGATTATCCGGCAGATTACCGGTGGATTTTTTGAAGTGTCACAGCAAGTGTTGTTGTGCAAGTTCGGATTTTTCGACGAATTTTTGCGGATTTCCGATGGATTTTCCGAACCGTCACAGAAAGTTAATTTTTGAAAACTCATAACTTGTTTCGGCCATAAAAACTTTGTTTTAAATCGAAATTTGTATTTTTAAAAGTAAAAATCGCATGAAATTTAATTCCCTACAAAATGAGAGTATTAGTTTTCACAAATTCAAAGATTTGATAGATTAATACCTCAAAATACTCCGAAAATAGGTTCTCGGGATGCCGAAACGGGTTCTGATTTTCACCAAACTCAAAATCTATGTATACAAGCTATGTGAGGGCCTCCTATATGAATATGTAACCAAGATCCATGATGGTAACACCAGTGTCACTCTTGATACCGAGTTTTCTATTAAATCAAATCCTAGTACTAACCAAATTTAGAAACATGTATATAGACGAGAATCACAAGGAAAACATTCTTAACAAAATGAGTTTAGAACAATTTTAAGCATTTAATACCAAGGAAAACAAAAATGACAACAAAAACAATATTGTTCATGAATTTGGCAAGATGTACTTGCCTAGGTTAAGCTCCAAGCCTAATCTTCTACTCCACCACCAAGAGGGGTACGAAACCACACTCTAGACCTCAAGGACAAGCCTTCCTAAGCACTTGAGGAAGAGAAATGAAAGTGAAGAGGGAAGGAAGAAAGAGTGAAAAGAGGATGGAGAGAGAAAGTAAAAGGGTATATATAGAATGGGGAATTAATCTTGACCATCGGATGGTGATCCATGTCAAGGTCTAGGTCAATCATGGCCATTCAAACAAAATCAAATATCCATTGGATAATATGGTGCATCTACACTATTCACGAAAATATCTAAACACTATTCACGAAAATATCTAAATACTATTCACGAAAATATCCGAAACACTATTCATGAAAATATCAGAAATACTATTCACAAAATATCTGAAATCGAAAATATCTAAAGTGTAGAAAATATGTCCGGGCGGTATGCCGTCGGTATACTGGCGGTATGCCGATCAAGGAGAAAACCTATAGTTTTGGAAAAAATTTAAATCATTCCCAAAATCAAGAAAATACGAAATACACTACAAAATACGTATCCGTATATAAATACCGATACTGTGAGACGAGTCTCACATCACCCCTTCCTGAATGGCAGGGACAATAGGGGAAACCTCCTGAACCGCATCTCTCTCAGGTCGCGAAGTAGTTGTATTCGACATCCTGAAGACAGATTCAAACAAAGAGATCAATATGGCATAAGAATCAAGGAAGGATAATTTATTTGAAAATGCAAGAAGAGTCGTCATGATAATCAAAAGATCGGAATTTTTTTTTCCTAATATGTGATTGAGTAACTCATATCATAACCTAGAACCTATATCCTAACAGCAGACTCGTAATTAGTACTCTAAGTCGAGCACCATTACGAAATCTCATAAGTTGCGACTCGACCTGCTTGGGCCACCATAAAAATGTGTCACGACCCGCACCCTGTTTAGGGGTACGAGCACGTGGGTACGTCCAGCCTACGCCGCAGTACCGCACGGAGGAATATAATCACAACTGATCAATCACATAATTCTAAGGAAGATAAGAACGATGATAAATAAGATAAAGATGGAAATAGCTAGACTGAAATAAAAGCAAAGTCACTCATAGAAGTTCAGAATTTAAGACATAAACAAACCCAAATAAATACTACAAGTCTCAAAGTATCCAGCTGTAATATAATCCAGACAAACCAAACTAATCTAGGTCACTACAGGCGGTGCGTCCTCTACGAGCACCGGATCCACAGGCAGGTCCTGATCGTAGACTCCATTTATGCCAAACCCGTAATAGGTCAGATAGTCTACATCTAAATTCTCTGAAAAATAATAGGGGTCATCCTTTCAGGATATGAACAAGTACAAACGCTAATAGCGGTTCCATATGAATTGACAAATACTATAAGAGACAATCATAATGAAATACATGATGAAATATCAAACTGGAAGTAAAACTGTACAAGAGAACTGAATAACATATCATAGGTGAGATATAAGATAAGACTGTAATATAAGCAGTAGAGGTAATCTGAAGTACGATGTAAACATAAAAAGGAAGTGCCATGAGATATTAAAGCGTCATATGAACGGCTTGGGTCCAGATCAGGCTATTCCATTTGACTGTCTATGCACAAGTACATGTATAGAGGATCAGGCCGACCAAAATGGAAAGCTATGCACCAGTAGTAAAAGGTCAGGCTATACCCTACGTGTGGTGAGGGTGGAGCTATGCACATGTAGTAACCAGTGGGGTATTGATCACATGACCTCTAATAACTTTCCATCCCCGAATAGTATAATGGATCCAGACACGATACATCATGACACATGATTCAAAAGTAGGGGGCAGCCCACTCCCAAATCTGTGTCTATACAAGTACAAGAAACAAGATCAAACATGTACTCATATACCAGGTAAACCAGGAATAACATCTCATGACTAGATCCAACGTATACTAGTCCGTGTATCATCATGTCAGGAATCAAGTAAAATACTATAACTGAATCAGATATAGTAGATATCAAAGCAATAAAAACTATCAGAGAATGTACTCGACTGTGGTCCTGAGCTGAGGAATCCATACTACCACTCAAATGAGCCACGAAGGGTCAACTTGTGCAATAGTCTCCTAACGCTGAAACAGACAATACCAACATGTTCAGAATGGTCAAATTAGCTAGAATAGCTTATCCTTAAGTCCAATTCTAGACACAAGGGCAAAACGATAATTTTAGGCCAAAACGATGTCCGCTTTGGACCCGCTTTGGACCGAAAAATGTGTCGATATCTACTGTCTCTAAAGTTATCAAACTATATATCTACGGATTCATTTTGATAAGATAAACCCAACCGTATATCCAAAGTTGGATTCCGGTGGGCCGTGTACAATTTCGTCCGTTGGATCGGGTCGCGGGTCCGCCAAAATAGCGTTCTGGTCGACCTTCTCAGAATCGGACCAAACTTGGCATACAGGACCAGAAAAATGACACGGTCATGTTGGCCCAAGTTTTGTCTCGAGATGACGAACGTGCACGAAGTAATTAACAATGTCAAAAAAGAGTCGATACGGGATATCTCAACGGGTACGCACTGATTTCGTCGCGCACACACAGCAAAATCGGGTTCCGTCGAATCCCAGACGTCCATAACATCCGTACACGCCTTTTTATGCCTACGGGTTGTGACCTCGTCGTCCGGTTTGCCGGGACGCACGCCGTATCGGAAATTTTTTCCTAAAATTCGGGTTTTGAAATACTATTTTTCCTGATTTTGGAAATCAGTTTTCGAGACGCATTGTCAACGAAATTAGGAATTAAAAGATGGTTCACAGGGCCCTATAGGTTGTCTACAAGTCCCTTCAAACGGAATTTTGAATCGGTCGAAGGATCGGCGAGAAATCGCCTCCAAAAACAGTGATTCGGGTTCCTAAATTTGTCCAGTTTAACATGATTTTTCGACAACTGTGTGTCAATTTTTCGGATAGCAGGGCTAGGTATGAACAAATCTATCTAATGGGACTCCTAGAGGGTCATATCGGCTACCAGTAGAAACTTACAGATCTCGATTTGATCGAGCGTGCACAAAAAAAGAGACGGGGAAAATAGGTACCTGAAATAGGTTTCCTGTGACTGTGTGCGCGTGTGTGCGCGCAGCTGCGACTTCTGGCCGGCGATGGGCGGCACTCCGGCGTTCGACGGCGACAAGGAGACACTGGGTTTGTGGTGTTGGTGCTGGTTTGAGAAATCTCTCTCTCTCTCTCTCTCTCTCTCGAACGTGTTTAAAGGGGTGAAAACTGCCGAATGCTAAAGGTTTTCGGTTTTGAAAACTGATGGAAGAAATGAAAGGTTGGGAGCTCGGTTTGGGTTTGCTGGCCAAGACTGTGGTCGTGTGTGTTGTTGTGTGTGTGAGTTGTGTTGGTGTTTGGCTAGGTTGCTTGTTTGTGTTGGTTTTGTTTGCTAGTGTGGGTTTTAGCTTAGAGTTGTGTGTGTGTGCTCGGTTGTGTGTATGGGCTTGGTGTTAGCTAGCTAAGAGTTTGCTTTACGTATTGGTTGCTACTATATATATATATATATATATATATATATATATATATATATATATATATATATATATGGGGAGGGATATTGCACCAAACTTATTGCATCAATTATTGCACCAAACAATCTCAACCACACATTTATTTTAATCATGTGGTTATAAAGCATGCTGACGTGGCAACAACTTTATGGAATGCTTTATAACCACATGATAGAAATAAATGTGTGGTTGAGATTGTTTGGTGCAACAATTGGTGCAATAAGTTTGGCGCAATATCCCTTCCCTATATATATATATATATATATATATATATATATATATATATATATATATATATATTGAAACCATCGCTCCCACTGTGATTCGAACTCCTGACCACTCGGGCCGCATGCATCTCTCTTAACCACTAGGCTAGAGGTCATTTGCAAAATTTTTGCTTAAGGCGGGATTCGAACTGCTAACCTGTGAGGGGTGGGGAGGGGGGGGGGGGGGGGGGGGGGGAGGGAGGGGGATACTTAGGCTCACGCGCTGACCCGCAAGTCTGCAGAATCCATTATATATATATATATATATATATATATATATATATATATATATATATATATATATATATATATATATATATATATATATATATATATATAGACACACACACACATAAATACATACATAAAAGCAAATGACCTCTAGCCTAGTGGTTAAGAGAGATGCATGCGGCCCGAGTGGTCAGGAGTTCGAATCCCAGTGGGAGCGATTCCAGAAACAATTTACCTGGTTCCAAAAAAAATATATAGACACACACACACACACACACACACACACACACACACACACACACATAAATACATATATTTATATACAAATACATACATAAATTTATATAAATATACCCATTAAATAATCTCCCTTATAATATTTCTATTAAAAATAATAATTTCTTTTCCCTTCCTTTATATATATATATATATATATATATTCTCCATGTATGAAATAATACATAGGAATTCATATAAAATAACCTGAATTTATCTATAAATAAATTAAATATTTTTGTATCTTATATTTACTAAATATATTAAATGTTTTATAATAAAATTAATTGCCTCTCTCTCTCTCTCTCTCTCTATATATATATATATATATATATATATATATATATATATATATATATATATATATATATATATCTTATAAAAATATTTATTTAACCCATCAAGGTAATCACACTAAAAAATTAACTTAATTAAATATTTAAATAATAAAATAATATAAATGACCATAATACCCCTATCTGGGATATTGGGGGTGACAGTTGCAAAGAAAAAAAAAGATTATTTTATTATAGCATGAACATAAAGGAAAGAATAACCAAAATCATCCACCGATCAGAGAGTTGCCGAGAGAAAGAGAAACTACTTTGTAATATTGATCAAGCTTCCCTTATTCGTCCCCCTCCAATGACACCAACATCTGATCAATACTCATCTTCTATTTTTTTTTTCTCTTTCTCTCAGAATTTCAGAAGGAATACAAGAATCGATGAAAGTGAACAAAGGAATCATTCATCAAAAATAATAATGAAGACGCATTCATCAAAACCAAGCCGCAAAATGTCCAACGAAAATAACAGTGCAAGGATAGGAAGAGACTCATATATACAGTTCATTCATTGATGCATGATTCACTATATTTTGACAGAAGCCATTCCATGAATAGAAAGGATGTCAATACATTTGTCCTGATTGATTTGATACCGAAATATTTTATTATAATTTTCCCATTCTGAAATGTAAATCTACGGACTATTCTGGTTAAGCAACGCGATCCCTCTAGTCACACACATCCCCCACATTTTAGCTAATGCATACCACACACAAACAAAGGACGTTCACGATCTTTAGACAAGACTCGTACCCATCGACAGAAAATTAATTATCATAGAAAGTGCTCTAAAAAAAGTACTGGACCCTTCTCTCTCTTCCAAAACCCTCACCCCTCTCTTCTTGAGTTTTGAAGTTTTGAAGAAAAAATTACAAAACCCTAAGAACAAGAAAAATCCTCTTCTCCTCCATCATCCTCCTCTTTTGAAGAAGAACGATGGCACCGAAGAATAGGCTAGCCATGATTAAATTTTGAGAAAATCTGAAATCCTAGAAATTACCCATTATTTCTAAAAAAATTCCCATCCGAAATCCTAGAATTATTTGTTTAAATGATCGCGTGTGCATTACGTTTCATTTTTTGTTTTAATTGTAAGTATTTTAATGAAAATTAAAGTCTTTTAAATCAAAACCTAGCATTCACGAATTGAGAAAATCTGCGTCGACATGGACTGCCCAACCATCTAGCAGTCCAGTTTGTATAGTGGACTGCCAGAAGAATGGGCAGTCCTAAGGCAGAGCCTGTTTAACAAAGGACTGTCCATTTTTCTGGCAGTCCAACATACAGGCTGGACTGCCAGATAATTGGACAGTCCAAAGTTACACATGCTATGAGTTGGAGTGTCCATTTTTCTGGCAGTCCAACATAGAGTTAGGACTGCCAGAAAAATGGGCAGTCCTTTTGTTTCACATGCTGTGACTTAGAACTGTCCAGTTTTCTGACAGTCCATTCAGTTTGTAGGACTGCCAGAAAATTGGGCTGTCCTTGTTTACACTAGTTGAACAACAATATTATGGTTTCCACCAATATTAGGGTTTGTGCATTATGAGGCGCCTTTGGGTGCCATCAAAATTGGAAATGAGAAAAAAAAATTAGGGTTTAATTTTTGGGTGTTTTCTTCTCATTTTATTCTTCTCCGTCAATTGAAAATTGAAATTCGAAATGGGAAAAAAATTAGGGTTGGAGATAGTGAGAATGAGTTGAGAAAGAAAATTAGGATTTAAACCCTATCAAAATTCTCATTTTTGTTGTTTTTGTTCTTCTTCTTCGTCTTCTTCTTTTTCTTATTCTTCTTGTTCTTCTTGTTGTTGTTCTTCTTCTTGGATGAATTGAGGAAGAAGAAGAGCAAAATTAAAAAATTGACTTTTATACCAAAGAGTGGGATAGCCATGATCACTTTCTTCAATGGCAAACTTATAAATAAATCAAAATTTAAAATGGGCTAGCCATGATTATATTTGGATGTGCCCATATAATTAGCCTTTTTAAAACTCGTCCATTACATGCATCTTATTCCTTGATTTTTTTTCCTTTCCAAAGACCTAAAGAGAAAAAGTCAACAGCGCCTAAATAGAAAAATCTATTCACGTGTCATCACCATATTGGAAGTTCTACTTTAGTTTGTGTAGTTGAACTCGGCTCTGACTGATTAATAAAAGAACATGCAAAGAAAACATGTCTTATAGAATTTTGACATTTCCAACATCCCAGCCAGTCTCCATTGACTACTTGGACACCAAGAAAGGATAATCTATCAATATTTTCAGCACACTATACATCATTCGCTCAGCACTCAGAAGGTGACATTGCATCAGTCCTATATAAGAATTTTGGATGTCCCCATGCACTTGCCATATACTACTACCATTCGATCAGAAACACTGAAGTTTTAGTACTTGTGATCGAGTTCTTGCAATGGCACCTATGGGGGTTGACCTGGCCGAGATATATGTAATGAAGAAGCAACATAAAGAGAGGATATCAAAGAGAAGTGAGGGGAAGTCGGAAGAGAAGGGTTCTAGTGATCAGAAGAAGAAGAAGGAGAAGAAGGAGAAATCCATATGGAATTTCTTTAGAAAGAGTAAGAAAATCCATTCAAACGTGATCGTCTCATGACGTGCATGCGACCAGCTAGCGACCAAAAGCAAGAGCTATAGTTTATATAGTCCCTTGGTGTTCATGAAATTTGCAGTGGAAGTATGTAATTAGTTATGTTGTTTGAATAAACTCTTTGAAAGAGGAGAGCTACATGACATTAGAAGCATTTGCATGTTTTTGTTAATTATGTAAACCCTACTGTATTCGTTTATTCTCCACGTACTGTTTGTGGAGTAGCTTTGTTTAAGGAAGTTTTTTTTTTGGGAGATCATTTATTTGTGGGCATTACATATGGTTGTTCAAAAAATGCTATTTGGCTTCCCAAATTTTTGGGTGATACCATCTCCCATTATGTGGCATATGACATGGTTGATGGCATGACAGTTGACATAAAAAAAACTAAACATTAAAACTAATATTGAAATTATATTAATATTAAAATTTAACATGAAAATTAATATTAAAATCAACATTAACATTAATATTAAAATTAACATTAACGTCAATATTAACTTTAACATTAAAATTAATATTAACATTAAATTAAATTTAGCATAAACATTAACATTAACATTAGCATTAAAACTAATATTAAAATTAAAATCAAATTAACATGAATATTAATATTAACTAAAGAAAGAAAAATATGGGAAAAAATTGTTCCCTCGTTCCATCTCGAGGATTCACTTTTTGCATTTTTTGCAAATTTTTTGGGACCGAGGACGCGCTGGTTGCAGACTCTTGGCATCCGGATATCGAGACGGTCTGGATGCAGTAGGGATACATACAAAGGATCGAATACCTATGGTAAGGTGCTGCATGATGTTACCCGAGATTGGTGGACGGCTCAAGAGATGTCCTTTTATCTCCTATATGTCGTGCGCGATCGTTAGCGAGCTGTTCCATGTGAAGTTCCTTAACTCTACCTTTCGCTACGAGCTTCAACATATATGTTCATCAACCTCCGTCAACACTCCAGATCCGTGGACTAATATACAACAGAGTTCTGCAGGTTCTGCAGGTTGAGTAGATTCATACCGTTCATGGTGGCGTCAAAGATAGAGCTTGAGGTTTCACCAGGGCCTCATGTTAGGGTTGCAGCAGATGTTCCACTAATTATCTTGTGACATTCGATTATGTCACGTCAACCATATATCATGAGCCTCTTACAGAGCTCGAGGTTGGCAAATATGACCAGGGGTCAGAAGAGGTCCATGTTGTCATAAGTGTTGGGAAAGAAGTACGGAAACCTTTTTCCAAACTAGGGAGTACCTGTGAGATAATCGAGCAATACAATGCACGAACCAAACGCCAAAACACAATCCACGCAGACACAGAGAATTTTTGACGTGAAAAATTCTTGCAGATTAAATCACGGGACGATCGGAGTCCAACCCTTAAGAAGTCTTCACTAATGAAATAAAGGAGTACACCCACTACAAACTTCTTCCAATCCAATACGGATCCCCACAACACTTGGAAGCAAAAATAATTGATTGTAAGGCTACGACGAACAAAGACGACGAGTAGAGATTACCCGAACACGATCCTCCTTCGAAATGGTGGCCTTCAATCATTCTTCTTATCTCCCAAAGTTGCAATGACACTCTTGCCTCTTTTCTCTCTATTATGCTCAATGTTGTGTTGTGATTAGGATTAGAAAAAATCATGTATAAACGCCATAATACGCAGCAAAATTTGGACCGTAGGATACGATCCAACGGTGTAAAAATATCCTAAAATCAGCCTCAACCCATCGACACAGAGTTCGGCCAGAACTCTGCGTTTTCGTGACAGAACTGTTCTGGAACCAAGGGGGCAGAGTTCGGCCAGAACTCTGTCTCCCCCGTTCCAGAATGTACTCTGGTAGCTTCTGAGCTTCTTCTTCGTCTCCGAATGGCCTCGTCACCTCTCTGAGCTTCCCTGACACACAGACGACGCTCGTCATACTCTGGGGTCTTCCCACATAGGTTGGGAGCCCCACCTACACCAATATTTCTCCCCCTTCACAACTATGTGGAGGTGGTCGTCATCCCGACGATCTGCCTGCAGAACTCAAACTTTTTCCTTGGTAGAATCTTGGTGAACATATCTACTCCGTTATCATCTTTATGAACCTTCTCAAGCTCCGCATCCTTCTTCTCAACCACATCCTGTATCCAATGATACCGAGTCTCGATGTGCTTGGACCGGCTGTGATAGATCTGATTCTTCACAGGGTGAATAGCACTCTGATTGTTGTAAAGCAAAGTATACTGCTCTTACTTCAGCCCTATTTCCTGCAACAGCTTTTCATCCACAACAACTCCTTGCAAGCCTCCGTCGTCGTAATGCACTCTGTCTCTGTCATCGATAAGGCAACACACTTCTGCAACCGCGACTGCCATGATACCGCTCCTCCAGCAAACCTCATCACATAGCCTGCCTCGTGTCAACATCTCCAGCCATATTAGTGTCGGTATATCCAACCAGCTTCGTCTCGTCACCACTAAAAGAAAGTCTCCAATCGGCAGTGAGCGAAGAGCCTCACCCAATAACTACTCATGCAGTTGGGAGCAACTCCATGTAACAGATCCCCCATAACTGGATCCTGTGCGATGTCATCTGAAAACTGCTAAAAGTGAAATGACTCTAACTCAGGCAATTACTCAGCTTCAGAAGGTGTCTCGAAATCCTAAGTGTTGGTCATGGTCTGATCCTCGACGAATACCACATCCCTGCTTCTGTAGAGCTTTCTTTCCACTGGATTGTAGAGTCTATAGCCAAACTCATCCCGATCGTAGCCGATAAAGACGCATCGCCTCATCTTCGGCTCAAGTTTGGACCTCTCATCCTTCGATACATGCACGAAGGCCTTACAACTAAACACTCGCAGGTGATTGTATGACGGCTCTTTGTCGTACCATACTTGTCAAGCACATTATCCTGTAAAGGAGCACTAGGAGATAACATAAGCAGCTGTGCGAAGAGCCTCACCCAATAACTGCTTGGGAAATTTGCTTCTGACAGCAAACATGACACCCTTTCCATCAATGTCCTATTTATGCGCTCTGCTACACCATTGAGCTGAGGTATCTTGGGCGGAGGCTTCTGGTGTCGTATCCCTTGCTCTCTGCAATAAGCATCAAAGGGACCAATGTATTCGCCGTCGTTGTCGGACCGAACACACAATAACTTCTTGTCCGTCTCTCTTTCAACAGAGCCCTGAAACTCTTTGAAAGTGGGCAACACCTGATCCTTGATCTTTAAGGCATAGACCCGAACCTTTCTGGAACAGTTATCAATAAAAGTTACAAAGTAAGAAGCACCACCAATAGATTTTACCTTCATAGGACTGCAGACATCCGAGTGAATCAACTTGAGCAACGCCAGCTTTCTTGAACTTGGGTAACTTTGGAAAGACATCATATTTTGCTTTCCAGCTAAGCAGTGCGTGCACTTCTCCAACTTTGTAGACTTGAGCCCTGGAGTTACCTTCATTTTCTCATCCCCTGCTTGCTGATATGGCCAAGCTGCCTGTGCCACAATTCGGTAAATGCGTCAGAAACTACGTTCACCTCCTGTGTCCCCTGTGCGCTCCCCTCCATATAGTAAAGAAGGAACTTCTTGCTTCCTCTAGCAATCACCATCGAACCTCTGGAAAGCTTCCATTGACTATTCTTGAAGAGGCTGAAGAATCCTTCGTCATCCAACCTTCCAGCCGACACCAGGTTGAAACGGATATCAGGGACATGACAAACATCTTTGAGAACAAAAACAGTGTCACGCCCCGCTCCCATAGGAGCGGTCGTCCTCGCTAAGGCGTGATGCCGCACGAGCATAGATTGCGCTCGTGCAAGACGGGTTCCATAACGGTCGATTACAGCGGCTGCGACTGGGACGTCGCACATAAGTCCCAAGCAGAGACATTGAATAAGCTAGCAAAAATTTAGAACAAAATACAAGTCATTCAAAAGATGCATTTTATTGATATTGAAACAAGGATTACAATGGGGCACAAGGCCAAGATTACAAGTCACTCAAGCTCGCTCAAGCTCACTCTTCTCACATTACAAGTTACTCAACTCTCTCTCATCTCTCAATACAAGTCTTGAACCTGCGGATGCTTCGGAAGGCGACGTCCATACATTATGTCCCGTGTAAGTCTTGACTCCACGCGGCCGCATGCTATGAATCGCCAAGAAACTCCATGCCTCGACGCATGCAAGCGAGCACCGTACCACGAGCTTCTACCTGTACCTGTACATAAAAACTATATGAGTTTCAGTACTCAACAGTACTGGTGGAATGAGCTCCTCGTCCACCCATATAAAACCGACACGTTCATTTACTTTGTGCAACAGAGCCCCTTTATAATTGTCTTTCTACTCTTGTCTTAGGATTAGTTTTAGGACCGACGCCTTGGCCTATTTTGTGTCTCAAGACCATCCCGTAGTTGCAACAACAACGTCAACTCATGTCTTACCTTTAGACCCTTTTTTTTGCCAACAATGTTAACTTATCAAGTCGTGCTTGCCTTACGGCCCAAAATCAGAGACGCAACTACGCGATAGTATCCCATTTCCTTGAGACCGTGCTACAAATCCATCGTACCATGCCTCACAACTCAGTGTGACTTAACTATATCGCCGCCTCGTGGCTCTTGCTACTTTGATCACCAATTGACCCAATCAAGACTTGTGGGGTAAGTGTCACTCGACCGACTTTGCCTTGCGGTATTTCCTCACTTAAAATCAAGATGACTCAAATTTAACTTATGTAACATATATGCCGACAACTTAAGACTTGATGGTACATCTCATGTCGAAGCATGATGTCTTCATTGCATGCATTCGACTCGACTCATTGATATAGTGAAACCAAGTAATATCGTGAAACCAAGTAATATCGACAACCGCAGAAAACACGGGACAATGCTTAGAATGACTTAGGTCGACCGACATAGCTTTGCCTAACTTAATCGAGCCTACAACTTAACCCAAGGGACGAGCAACGGCTATGCCAAGCCTTGCATCGTGGAAGCGTGTATGCTTTATCGAGCATTTATACGGGCGACGCCTATGACTTAGGCAAATTCATAGTTTGTGTTGAAGACCAACTTTTTTTCTCCCAAGCCACATGACGAAGGACCGAGTGCCATTTTCAGATCACGTTGTGCACCAACTCTAAGCCGTCTGTTGGACCTTTCCATATTCTAACTCAATTCGACCCGTCGGGATTATTCCCTTATCTATGTGGATTCGTTTCTTTTATTATCAAGCCTAGTTGTGCAAGTTAAAAACATGCGATTTATTATGTGAAGGCTAAGATAAGGCAAGTTCACCGAAACTACCCCACCTGAGGGAGGAGTCGCCTCGACCGAGCGATGTATTCGAGTTGCTGTTGCATGGCTTAGTCCGACCGCCGTTCGCGTTCCGATTCCTCCGACTTACTGAACGGGACGAGGCACTGATGAACTGGATCTGATGAAACCCTTGTCCAGCAGCTCGTCGACTTGCTTCTTCAGCTCCCCCAACTTGCTGTTGTTGATCCTATAGACGTGCTGTGAGATAGGCTCAACGCCCGATACCAAGTCTATAGAGAACTCGACATCCCTGTCTGGCGGCATCCCGGGCAATTCATCAGGGAAAACACCCAAGAATTCTGCTATCAATGTATATGGTAATTCTTGCCCCGCCAACAAAGCTCCACAGAAACCATCTCTCGACTCAGCTACTCCCCTGGCGAACTCAAACTCTGGCTCCTCCGATGGTCTAAACAAAACTCTGCTTCCTCTACAGTCTATACTAGCGTGGTGCCTGCTCAACCAATCCATATCGAGTACCATATCGTAGCTCGGAAGTGACATTACGAGCAAACACGCACTCAAATCCCGGCCTCCTAATATAACTCTACGCCCCTTGTAAATATTATTGACCAGGATAATGCCTCCTCCGGTCATAATCTTGTAAGTCCTACCCAGAGGTTCAACAATAATATTGTGTTTAAGTACAAAAGAGATATACAAAACTGTGCGTAGCACCAGAGTCAAATAAAGCTAACGCAAAAAAGGAATCAAGAAGAATAGAACCTGCTCCCACATCTGCAATAGGCGCGGCCTCCTCGACAGCCAAAGCAAACGTTCTACCCTGAGGTGCATCCTTCTGTTGCTGGTGTCAGGCAAAATGTTGCTGCTGAGTCGGAAGCGGTGGACCCCTCGGCTGAACGACAGGTCCTGCTGGAGCTCTAGCAGGAGCTGCTCTGTCCTGACCACCCCGAGATGGACGAGTAGGACAATCCTTCAAATGGTGGTCGGGCGCACCACAGAATAGAAA
Source organism: Iris pallida (assembly GCA_029216955.1). NCBI lineage: Eukaryota > Viridiplantae > Streptophyta > Magnoliopsida > Asparagales > Iridaceae > Iris > Iris pallida. Next base: position 4,681,174 of record JANAVB010037619.1, read on the forward strand.
AACGCCCAACCTCTTCCTGCAGACCTCTCGGGTGTGCCTCAGCTTTCCACAAAAAGTACACTGAGGAATATGCTTTTGCCCCTGCTGATGATGTGCACGTGCTGGTGCCTGGTACTGCTGATGTTGCTGCTGGTGGAACGGCCTCTGCTGAGTCTTAGGACGCTTGGCCGGTCCTGCACTGGAACCAGCACCCACAGCATCGCTGCTCCTCTTGGGCCTAAGACCCAAGTCCTCCTCTGCAATCTGTGTGTCCATCATAATCTCCTCAAAGGTCGCTGTACGATGCCCAGACGTGCGAGATCTGATGCTATGGTTCAGGCCCCTCTTGAACTGCGGGACTTCTTCCTAGCATCCTGAACCATGCCCTTGGCGAACCGGCTCAGACGGAAGAACTCTGCTGCATACTCGTCCACCGACGAGTTCTCCTATACCAGTCCTGCCAACTGGCCCTCCAGTGCACTAAGAGCCACATCAGAAAAGAATTTCTCCTTAAAGAGCCTCTTGAAGTTCTCCCACGTCAGGTCTTTCACTGACGCACGAGGGTCCGTGCGGTACAAATTCAGAGCAATATCAAAGAACTGACTCGCTGCTGCTGACACCCACAGTCCCTCCGAAATCTGTGCTAGCCCCAAGCTCCGCCCAACATCCTCTAGCCAATCTCCGGCACACAGGATCCCCTCTGTTTCCTTGAACTTCTGAGGGTACATATTCTTGAAATCTAACATGGAGCCAAGCCTCATATGCTGCTGCTGCGACTGCTGGACGAGAGCGCCCTGATCCTGAACATCAACTACCTTCTCAACAGCTGCGAGAGCTAACTGATGCGCACTCTCGATACTCTGCTTCAGAATATCCGCTTGTTGTTCATGAGCCTCAGCATGTGCTCACTGTACCTCCATCATCTTCTGGAGAAGCACGAACATCTGAGTGGCATCGATCGGTAGTGGAGGTGGAGGTGGAAGAGGATCTGGCTGAACGAGAACAGGCCTCTAGACCGGTGAAGGAAGATCCCCAAGTGCTGTTGTCACCTGTCACGTCCCAGAACCAGAATACCCGCAAGTAGGGACGGACCAGGCCAGCTACGTATACCAAAGTACTACAGTACTTCGAAACAACGTATAAGCTATATAGATGGGGGTCACTGCTACAAAGCAACAGTCAATCCTAGGTCACATAATCCTAGATATCTCAGTCTCAGACAAGAAGTAAGGTACAAGAATATGATCATCATGCATATAAGACAGTAAAGAGTCCCAAACTATAATATATAGATGATCATAAAGCTAGTAATACAAAATAAAGAACTAGCAAGACTAAGTAATATATGATCAGCTCTAGCTGCAGTCTAGAAATATAATATAATGCCTAAGACCATAGGCCAAATGTCAAGTCCAAAACACGAGCTAAACTCGTGCTCGGTGGCTAAACGCCTCAAAGGAATAAGTACAAAAAAAGAGTGGGTAAGAGAAATAACACCCACTCAAGTCCCCTAGTGCTCCGGGTGGTCACCATCGAGTGGAAGGTCCGGAAGATCCTCGGCCTCCTCAACTAAATCTGGTCAATGCAAAACCAGTGGAGTCAGAACCCCAATAGCAAGTACCACAAAGGAAGCCAAACTATGAACTAAAACTAGCATGTAAATTATAACATCTCTAAGATAAAGGAGTAAACGAGACTAGAATATAAATTGGTACCACAGTATTTACGAAAGGAAACTGGAACATACAAGAAGGATAGCAAGTGAATACATAGAATAAACTGGACATGTGAGAATATGGTGAAGCCGAGCATGTAGTAGGAAGAATAGCATGTAAGAAATGACAGGAAGCTAAGTACTGTAATAAGATAAACTGGAGCAAGACTAGACTAGACAGGAATAGACTCCATCCATCAATCACGACCAAACAATTAGTACGGCTTGATACTTTAGCTAACTAGGGTTGCCACAATCCTAATTACTAACACATGCAAGTTTGAGAAATTCGATTCCAGTTACCTGTCTACTGCTACCTGAATGATCCAAGCTAGGGCTGCAAACGAGCCAAGCCGAGCCAAGCTTTTGTAAGCTTGAGCTTGGCTTGACTAGAATTAATCGAGCTCGAGCTCAAGCTTCATAAGTTTTTTATTTTAGAGCTTGAGCTTGGCTCGAGCTTGTTTATATTAAGCTTGAGCTTGGCTTGGTATGAGCTCGAGCATGGCTTGATAAGCAAGCTTGATTCAAGCTTGATAAGCAAGCTTGATTCAAGCTTGATAAACAAGCTTGTTAAGCTTGATTTCAAGCTCGTCCAGCTTTATTTCAAGCTCATTAAACTTGATTTCAAGCTTAACGAGCTCGATTTCAAGCTAGTTAGGTTTGAATTCAAATACCTGTAATAGTAACAATTTATTTATAGAAATTTAATTTAAAAAGTTCCTTAATATCAATTATTAAGGACATATAAATATATAATGCACACAACCAAATTGTTATACAAACATATGTAAAATTAGAATTCACCAAAGAACAAACGAGCTTCTAAACAAGCTCCTAAATGATCTCCTAAACGAGCTCCTAAACGAGCCAGCTCGCAAGCTCATAAACGAGCCAGCTTGCGAGCTCAAACGAGCCGAGTACTTCTAAGCTTGAACTTGGCTCGTTTATTAAACGAGCTCGAAAATGAAGCTTGAGCTCAGCTTGTTTACTAAATGAACCGAGCTCAAACGAGCTTTTATCGAGCCGAACTTCGAGCAGCTTGCGAACGGCTTGGCTCATTTGCAGCCCTAATCCAAGCTAAAAGAAAAACAAGTATAGCAGACACACTGTAGTAAGATACACGTGTCCTAGAGAAGTGCCCCACTCGACGGTGTGCTGGAAGAGTGCTCATCATGACAGATAGCTCCAAATCTCATGTATATATATATATATATATATATATATATATATATATATATATATATATATATATATATATATATATATATATAAGACCAAGACCAAAGGGGCAACAGTTAACCGGGAAAGTCTCCAATGATCTAGGTAATCAAGCGAGTTGTTTAGTCCTTAACATTTTCTTGTTGGATCCTGGGTGTGCATTCTGCATAATCCATCTTAGACATGAGACATGCAAGACTGGACAAGACAAGCAAGATTGTGCACTACAACAAGCCACAACAAGACATGACAATATCAAGACAAGAGTGCGCTACGACGAACCACTATCAAGGAGCTAGACATGTACTAGAATCAAGAGTGTCCCATAATAGGCCACTATCATGAAAGTTAGGAAAAGACATGTTCAAGAGTGCACCACGACGGATCACTATCAAGTAAATATTGGATATGGCATAGACTGTAAAGTATAATAAATCTGGAAGGACATAGCAATACATAGTGAGTATAGAGAACATAGGAACATAAGCTGGTGTCAAGTGTATATAGGGTGTACAATCATTCTCTACGTATACAAGGTCATCTAATCATGTTAAAATTCATTACAATCGAAGAAAATATCAAAAACGGACAAAACGAGCAAAAAGGGCAAAAACAGACAAAAACAGCCTAACCGGATTATCCGGTGGATTACTGCGGATTATCGGCTGATTTTTCGAAGTGTCACAGCATGTTTTGTTGTGCAAGTTCGGATTTTTCAACGGATTTCTGCGGATTTTCGCTGGATTTTTCGAACCGTCACAGAAAGTTGATTTTTGAAAACTCTTAACTTGTTTCGGCCATAAAAACTTCATTTTAAATCGAAATTTGGATTTTCAAAAGTTAAAATCGCATGAACTTTAATTCCCTACAACATGGGAGTATTAGTTTCCACAAATTCAAAGATTTTATAGATTAATACCTCAAATACTCCGAAAATAGGTTCTCGGGATGCGAAAACGGGTTCCGATTTTCACCAAAATTAAAATCTATGTATACAAGCTACGTGAGGGCCTCCTATATGAATATGTAACCAAGATCCATGATGGTAACACCAGTGTCACTCTTGATACCGAGTTTTCTACTAAGTCAATATTGGATTTTAGCAGAAAATCAAATCCTAGTACTAACCAAATTTAGAAACATGCATATAGATGAGAATCACAAGGAAAACATTCTTAACAAAATGAGTTTAGAACAATTTTAAGCATTTAATACCAAGGAAAACAAAACTGACAACAAAAACAATATTGTTCATAAATTTGGCAAGATGTACTTGCCTAGGTTAAGCTCCAAGCCTAATCTTCTACTCCACCACGAAGAGGGGTACGAAACCACACTCTAGACCTCAAGGACAAGCCTTCCTAAGCACTTGAGGAAGAGAAATGAAAGTGAAGTGGGAAGTAAGAAAGAGTGAAAAGAGGATGGAGAGAGAAAGTAAAAGGGTATATATAGAATGGAGAATTAATCTTGACCATCGGATGGTGATCCATGTCAAGGACTAGGTCAATCATGGCCATTCAAACAAAATCACATATCCATTGGATAATATGGTGCATCTACACTATTAACAAAAATATCTAAACACTATTCACGAAAATATCTAAATACTATTCACGAAAATATCTGAAACACTATTCACGAAAATATCAGAAATACTATTCACAAAATATCTGAAATCGAAAATATCTAAAGTGTAGAAAATATGTCCGGACGGTATGCCGTCGGTATACACCGGTATACTGGCGGTATGCCGATCAAGGAGAAAATCTATAGTTTTGGAAAAATTTTAAATCATTCCAAAAATCAAGAAAATACAAAATACACTACAAAATATGTATCCGTATATAAATATCGATACTGTGAGACGAGTCTCACATCACCCCTTCCTGAATGGTAGGGACAATAGGGGCAACCTCCTGAACCGCATCTCCCTCAGGTCGCGAAGTAGTTGTATTCGACATCCTGAAGATAAATTCAAACAAAGAGATCAATATGGCATAAGAATCAAGGAAGAATAATTTATTTGGAAATGCAAGAAGAGTCATCATGATAATCAAAAGATCGAATTTTTTTCTAATATATGATTGAGTAACTTCTATCATAACCTAGAACCTATATACTCACAGCAGGCTCGTAATTAGTACTCTAAGTCGAGCACCATTACGAAATCGCATAAGTTGCGACTCGACCTGCATGGGCCACCATAAAAACGTGTCACGACCCACACCCTGTTTCGGGGTACGAGCACGTGGGTACGTCCAGCCTACGCCGCATATCGGCGTTAGAATGCTGTAAGGGTCATCTACAATATATAGTATCTAAGACACAATAATATAACCTGTCATCTCCGCACGGAGGAATATAATCACAACTCAATCACATAATTCTAAGGAAGATAAGAACGATGATAAATAAGATAAATATGGAAATAGCTAGACTGAAATAAAAGCAAAGTCACTCATAGAAGTTCAGAATTTAAGACATAAACAAACACAAATAAATACTACAAGTCTCAAAGTATCCAGCTGTAATATAATCCAGACAAACCAAACTAATCTAGGTCACTACAGGCGGTGCGTCCTCTACGAGCACCGGATCCACAGTCGGATAGTCTACATCTAAATCCTCTGAAAAATAATGGAGGTTATCCTTTCAGGATACTACAAAAAAGTGTCTTTCTGGGACGTCAAAAATCCGTCTTAAAAAAGACCAAAATCAGTCCTAAATTGTAATTTGGGACGAATTTTAGGACGGTAAGTGACAGTGCTATTAGGGTGGCGGGGCAAAAAGTTTTAGGACGAAAAATACCGTCCTAATTTAGTTTTAGGGTCGAAAAAGCTAACCGTACCAAAAGAGTTTGAATTATTATATGTTTACGACGGTTTACAAAACTGTCCCAAAATAAAAGAGTTTGTGATGAATAACATCCGTCATAAATTTTTTTACCAGCGTTACAAAAGGATGTTGTTTATATCTAGGACAATTGCATAACTATCCCAAAAGTAATACTTATAAAATTATTGTCTCTATTTTCCAGTTATAAAACATATAATTTAAATACACATAACATATTTCATATGATCATGGCCGTTGCCAAGCTTGTCCTCAGATCTATCTCCAGGTATCAGAGCTCCAATAAAAAAAAAGCTTAACAACATCAAGCATTCTTTACCATTAAGTAGAAGACAACAAAATCCATATATAACTATATATGTTCAATTGATAAACAACAAAAAGCTTAACATTAAGCATCCTTAACCACCATTTCCAAAATAAATCCAAAACACAATACATCACCCACCCCATCAGTTACAAAATGAACCCATTGTCTCCACCATTACATACAAAATTCTGAACCTAAAACATTAAGCACTACACCATATTTTTGAACATTAGTATATCCAACACGAACCCAAAAAATTAACCCAAACTTTTTTCCATCACAAGATCGTCGCCCATCATTTTAGCATATCCAGAATGCTTTTGAAGGACCTGAAAATGAAGATATGACAATATATTAGCAACCTGCTAACTGTACACGAACAACCAGAAAAGAAAGACAAGTTTTTCCAAACTGTACAGATTAGTCTACATTAGCTTGTGAATGTTTAAAACAGAACAAAAGGATGAATCCATCTGTACAGACCTGTTAACAGTTCTTCCAAACTGTACAGACCTGCTTAGAAAAAAAGCAAAAAAAATAATGTACAAAAACAAGCTTCAAGTGACAAAAGAAGCTTCAAGTGAAAATAAAGCTTTAAGTGAAAACGCGAAAAATTGGGAAACATTTTAAATGGGAACTACAATTATTCTAGCAAGAATTATAGTAACAAGCTGGAAAAAAAACCAAGGTAAGAGTTAAAATCTGTACAGACAATATACAAAGTTCAGTCCAAAAATCTGTCCAGGAAAAAGGAAAAACAGAGAATTCTATTATATCACAAGAAAGTGAAATTACTTATTCCTGATAATATTAAATTATCAGGAATAAGTAAAATTATCAAGGAAGTTGTGGTCCTCCCTTGAGGTTTTGTCCCAATGTCTGATGGTTGTCATTAACCCCATGACACCCTGGACATGCAAGGGAATGAACCAAAGCAAAGACAAGCTCAAGACCTCATTTTACTTATTCCTTCACCAAATGCCAATCCACGCAATAATTGGTCAAGTTATATAATTTAAGTAATACATAAGTGACCTATACTATTGACACTTGCACGTTTTAACTAACTGCCACTTGTTGTCAATGCATGTATGAATATATTAGGGAAACCATATTTTTCGGACTGGACATTAAAGCATATGGCAGTAGTTGATGATAGATAACATAAGAAGTGACATGACATTTGTCACACAAAGCCCTCAATAATTTGCTATCTAGCTAGAAAGATTACAAGGTTAAAAACTATTTATGCAAAAGTATATGCAAATATGTAATAAATAGAAGGAATACCATTTCTGGCATCATCCAACTTAATCAAAAATAGCAATAGCACCAACAGTGGCACTAAAATAGTTTGGTAGATGCACTCCTTATAGATTTCTTTACAGCGTGGTATATGCAGTGCAGCGCACCTTTGTCTCTGACCCACGGGCGTCCTGGTCGGTGCTCTTTTGAGCGCTGTGCCACCTTCTACTCCTTTGGCGCATGGTCAATCTGTCGCCTCTGGTGCTATTTTGGGCGCGCCACCTGGGTCTATGGTTGTTGAGCCTTTGGCGCAGGCCTCCCTAGCACTGGCCCCGAAGTCGAGTCCCTGCCCCCTGGATGCCACCCCTTCCTACCTTGGTAACCAACTTTTGAGCGCCACCTATCCGGCCTCGACGAAACCCCCTGGTAGCGCAGGGGACTTATTTGGTACAGGCCATTTCCAGGTTAAGCCAACCGCGCCCCATCCGTCCTACCCTTCGTGCCTCCCCCTTCAGTTGACTCCCCCCGCGTCGGTTGGTGTGGCGTGGGTCTCGATCGGCCACCAACCCTAGTTGGCCCCATCTTTTTGTGACAAGGTGAGACATAACAGCGCCCCACGAAGATCTTCCTGATTATTTTGGACGTCGATCTCCCGGAAGTGGAATCTCCTCACTCATTTGAAGCGCAAGACATTAATGTCCCATTCTCATCCAAGGAAATAGGATATCCTTCAGAGCGATTTGATCGCACCTTTATTCTCAAATTTTCCTTAGGGTGTCCGAGAAATGGTCCCAAGACTTCAACACCAAGGAAGACTCGGCATTTATTGCTGTCTGGGTCACCCTCCCGAACCTACCGCTGGTTTGCTTTGTTCCTGCGGCCATGAAAAGGATAGCCAACGCCTTCGGGACTTTCGTGGCTTTGACCGACGAAACCCGCAATCTCACCAAAGCCAATTACGCTAAAGTGTGTATCGAAGTTGACGTGTCGAAGGAACTCCCCAACTAAATCCAGATCATGCGACAAGACGCAAACACAACAGATTATATACGACAGCAACATAGCTATCAATTTTCTCATCGATCACAGTCATTATGCAACCCCTTGCAGTAGATGCATTTGCTATCATGCAACTTTTCATTGAACTGTGTTGTCACAATTGCCGATCCACAGTCAGGTAAATTTACAGTTGTTCACTGAGATATATTGGCTCGATCGTGTCTTCTTACGAAAAATTCCTGATTATTTTAGTAGGTCCTGCTCTAGCATACCTCAACCTTCAACGGGAAAATAAAAGTCCACCTTTATCGTGTAATCGTTGCGTAGACATTCAAAGTGGCGTACAGTTTGATGAGCTACTCTTGTTCATTTTAACTATCATTGGTCATGATTATCGTTGTTATTATTAGTACCATTACCATTGTTGTTATCGTTTTACAGCTGGAAAATACATGCTACAATTTTTGAAAACTATGCATCATGCATGCTACAATTTTTGAAAACTCCAATCTAAGAATCTCACTTCAAATCTAAGTGCCAAAATAAAGAAACTACACATAAGGACAACATAGTGCCAAGTGAGAATCTCAGTTCAAATCAGAGATAGATGCTAAAACTATATATATGCACAATCACAGTTGAAAAAAAACATTTTTTGCAAATCGAAACTCTTTTGTTGTAATGTGTTTTTGTACAATATTGCAACTGCTTCAATATGTAAGATTGCAAATAAACTTTTTTCGCAGCTGAAACTCATCTGTTGAAATATGTTTTTGTACATTGGAGCTGCATCAATGTAAGATTGCAAACAAACTCTTTTGCAACTCAAATTTTAACTTTCGATAATGATAACGACACGAGATTATGCATAATTCAGACTATACAAAATTCAGTCCAGAAAAGAAACCAATGTAATAAATATAAATTCCAACTTGAAAGAAAGGAAATGGAGAACCAAACATAAATTGCAGCCAGACATAAGAATCACAGAGAAAAACGAATGTAATAAGTTGATAGTTGACAAATTACCTGGACGATGTATTGGATTGTTGACAAAGAAGTTGAGCATTAAGGAACAGGGCCATAACTTCCTTTTTGAGCTCAGTCCTTAGCTCACTCTTGACCGCCACAAGCTCTTTCTTGTGTCCGGTCTCTTTCTCCTCACGCTCTTTCCTTAATGCGTCAGTCTCTTCTCTCAACTTCTTCGCATTTTCTCGTAACTTTTCAGCATCTTCTCACAGTTGTACAATTTCAGCATTTGTTGCTTGTTGAATCTCAGTCTGATGAGCTGCTAAGTTATCAATATAAGTAGCCATTATCAAGAGCAAAAATATGTGAAAAACATGTGATGGTAAAGCATTCAAACATGATATCTGAGCTCATACAAAAAAGGGTCCATGAAATAGTCTGAACATATGAGAATTAAGATACATCTGGACTCATTAAGATACATCTGAACATGTAAATGTGTCTCGGGAATAAGAATAAGGCACTTAATCTTACTTTATTGAATCAGATAGCAGTTTAGAGGAAAATAGTCCTATGAATTGTCTTTTACAGACCACATGATTAAGGCAGAAATATCCATAATAAGTTATCTTACTTTAAATTTAACACATTTGTATCAAATTGGCAGTCTATAATCTTAGCATTTTAAATTTTACACTCCACCACATCCAGCCAGGTTTACTGGCAGTACAAAATTAGTTTGTTTACTAGTTAGCTTTTTTTGTATTGGTTAAAAAAATGAGAATAATGAACATGCAACTGTTGTAGCTTGTGCACATAACTGCCCGTAAATCGGTAGCAGCAGCAGCATATATGTTTCCAACCTCCACCTGTTCTACCCCGTAAATCAACATTAGGTGGAGCTTTTGTTCTATTTTATAAGGCACCTTTGTTTCTCGACAAGAATTTGAAGTTTATGTGGTTTGTGATGTGTTTGTGATCCATTTTTTATAGGGTTCCTTAACCAATTGCTTCCTGGAGTTTTTCTTAGGTGTTAGTTTAGGCAACTATAGTCCTGGTTGAATCTCAAAGGGCATATAAAGATTATGCATATAATATATGCCCCCTATCTACAAGTCATTTATCTGATGGGAGAAGCTTCTCAGGTAAGCATATTAGAGCATCATCTGTCCACAACCAAATGCATCTCAAACATTAATGAAGCTGCAAGGACCAAGGAACCACCAAGGAAATGAGACCAATCATCCATATGGCCTCACCATTGTATTATATATATATATATATATATATATATATATATATATATATATATATATATATATATATATATATATATATATATATATATAACTACTTTTGTTTTATATATATATATATATATATATATATATATATATATATATATATATATATATATATATATATATATATATATATATATAAAACTACTTTTGTTTTATATATATATATATATATATATATATATATATATATATATATATATATATATATATATATATATAAAACTACTTTTGTTTTATATATATATATATATATATATATATATATATATATATATATATATATATATATATATATATATATATATATATATATATATATATATATATATAAACAAAAGTAGTTTTATATAGATTTCAGATAGTACCCTAAGTTATCATTTAAAATTTTAACTATCAAAATGCTTCAGCTAACTTGCATTATTAACTACGCTAACCCAACATCTGGAGATGACAGGTTAACCTTTCACAGTTTTTTGTTTTGAATTCTGAACACACCTACCTAATGTTGTTCTGGAACAAATTTCCAAATTTCTTTAGGATCTCCCTTGCAGGGTTCAAACCTAACCATGAATGGAGAAGGTATGGAAATGACAGAACCTGTGACTGAATAGGAACTAATTTGAAATTTGAAACCATTTGGAAACATCAGAAGAAAAACAAATCTTTTTTGATTCAACCCTGCTCCCATTGTACGTCGTATATATGCTATATTTGTTCCTTCTCTGCTAATAATGTCTTCTGCATACGTCCAGGGGATTCTGGTCAGCTCTTGCAAATATATTGCTTGATTTATGTTGAATGGTCAAATGTGGACTCATGGAACATATCCAATCAAAAGGCATAACCTTATCATGTTTTCCACCTTTAGTATTGAGTTTCTTGCATCTATTCCATCAGGATTTCCATAGTGGTAAGTTTTTAACCTTGAAATATGTAGTTATGCAAGTTTCTCTTGCTCTTTTCATCTGCTAACAGGTGCTCATTCTTTTGGACTTTAATGTCTGAGCTCAGATTTAGACTCATCTGAGCTCAAGCCTATCGACTTTTTAAGGAACATCAACCAAGCTGGGTGTGCTAGACCAAAACTTGGCTGACTTACACTCCCTAATGAAAAACATCCCAAAAATGGAGAAGCGATCCTCCAAATCACACACAATAATAATTCCTTACTGATACTTTGATAGTAATGAATGTACTAAATGTATATATCCAATATCTCTAACCAAGCAGTAGAGTGTACTTACTTGTGTAGGAATTAATGGAAAGGTCATTAATGTTGAATTTGCAAAAAACTTAATGAAACCCTTTCCATCTCTTGCACCATGTGCGTATCTGATTAGATATCTGCCAAATGTTCAGAGGATCATGAGGTTTAGGTATACACGAAAACGATGATCCATAGAAAAAAACAGAATATTCAAAATTCATAAACGATTAAACTATATCAGGGAATAAGCAAGCGGACTGCAGAAGACTCATTCTTCTAGATTTAATAGGTTATTAGCTAAGTTGGAGGAAATAACCAATATAGACTACTACATAGAAGTGTAAACATCAGTATTGAATCTGATATAGTTTGGTAGTCATGAATTTTCTACAAATGTTTCAAAAGAACATGAAGCTAAGACAATTTCAAATTTGTAGCCCATTGCTAGCCAGAACAAGCAAAGTATTTTTTGAGAGAGAATTTCACAACTGACCAGCTTTCAGCACTCAATTGAAGTACACTGATTGAATAACACATCTAAATTTTTTATTGAATATTGTTGATCTAAGATGGCATATGAGATCCTTAAAAGTGCTAAAGTTTGGAAAAAGACACAGCAACAAAGATTCATAATGTATACAATTTTACTATTACTTATCTGCTTCTTTTGCTTTCCAAGAAACTCATCAAGCACTTTCTCTACTTGTGTTCTCCATAACTTACCCATCTGCAGGTATATGCTACTATTCATACAAAAATGATAAAAGAACTAGTCCAACAGTTCCTTCAACATATTTTTTTTCCTGACTTGTCTGATAAAAATATATTAAAGAAATTAATATGAAACTGAAACCAAGAGTTAAATGGATTCAACTTTCCAGTTAATTGACAGTAGTTACAAAGCAAACCATCTGTATAAACTCAACAACAGAAAAATTAATAAAATATCTTAAATATATTAATATGAGATAATATAAATTAATATTAGATAATATAAATTTCCACAAGCTTCACAGCAAGCTCATGATACAAGGAAAGGAAACCACATACTAGTTCACAAATTGCATGATATCTTAAACTATTAACATGGTTTGATCAACCTACTGGTTCACGGATAGTCCATAGAAACCAAACTAACAATGGTTCAAAACAATCACAAAAGTCCAAATTATGCACTAAGTAGTTATGATCTTCTATTAGTAAAATAGCTATAAGATTATATTTACCAGATAATTTCCAAAGTCACATAATAAATACAGATGGAATATCCTTCTTAGTGATTGTTTACATAAAAGATAATATAAAACATTTTATCTACCCCGTATACCAAATTATTATAAAAAACTATGCAAGTCTAGCTTAAGAGGATGCATCCCCTATAAGGTTTACTCATAGAAGGTTGCCATAAGTGCATCTCCTATAAGGTTGCCATAAGTGCATCTCTCCTATAAGGTTCAAGTAGAGATGTTACTATAAGTGCTCAGACACATATGTAAGTAAAGAGGTTTCTTTGAAACACCTGGCAAGTTGACAAACCATATTCCATCATCACTAATATCCATCGATAAGTGGGACATATAATTAAAATGGACTAAACCATCTGGAAGTTTGATATCATAATGCTAAACACTGAAATGAAGAATATAAATGATTTGAATAAAGTACATTGTAGCCTCCGTTAATTCCCAAACAAACCTGATTCCAGCTTACAATGAACAAAGCAAAACCAAGTAAACAAAATATCAGTTCCACCTGAAAAATGTAAAGAATTGTGAGATAAGAGGATAAGAAAAAAATATTTGTGATAGTAAAAAAATATTGTTTAGTTTACTCATGTGTTCATCATCAATGTTATGTTATCTCTTTCAACAAAATCCTTCCTGACACATGCAAAGAAAAATGGACAAGGCAAAAAAAAAAAAAAAAAAAAAAAAAAAAAAAAAAAAAAATATATATATATATATATATATATATATATATATATATATATATATATATATATATATATATATATATATATATATATATATATATATATGAGCGTACGAGTATTTATCTGAAGAAACATTTATACACAAATACACACACAAGCGCAAAGCCACAAAAAATATTTGGCATGTCCCGATCCGATACCGACATTGGGGGTCTCTTTTTTGTCAAGTCGGCAAAGAAAATTGAACGAAAATAACTAATCAAGAAAGGTGTAAAAGCATAATAAGATTGTAAAAACTAAAAACATGTAAAGAAGAAAACTTATACATTGCAGGTAAACCAATCGGCAAAGATGACTACTATTTCATTCAATTTCGAAACCACTAAGAAATACAACACAGAAAATACTTAAGCTTATGTCTAAATATACAAAAAAAAAATCTAAAATTTTAATAATTTACTAAAAGTTATTTGTTTTACAATACCAAAAAATTCGATCCGAAACTACCGATACCGTCAATCCCAGTTCTCATAGAAAGGGTTCGATAACGATACTAAGAACATTGCTTTCAATCCCTTTCATAAGATAAACACAAAACTCAGATGTCTCTCTACTCATCAACCATCCAACAGGTATATGTCACCAAAGTGGCACATGTTTACCCAAGGTTTAAAGTACGGGCCGAAACCACCAACAGGCTTCAACCATTTCGGACCAGAGTCTGTGTCCGAGAATCATTCCGGAAATACACTCTGTGTCTTATTCGTGTCCGTACAAAAACATATTCCTATCCATGCAAATGTGTCCCAATTTTTCACAAAAAAAAAATCTAATTTTTCACAAATAATCACAGTAATTCCTACATGAACGCATAATCACAATAATTTGATAAATTAAAATCTGCAAAGAACATAGCCAGGTTCAAACTCATGTTCCTGTCCATGTAAATGTGTTCCAATTTTTCACAAAAAACCCAATTTTTTACGAATAATTATAGTAATTCCTATATGAATGCATGTAAATAGTGTAAAACACTCAAATTTTAAGCAAATAATCTAGAACAAAATAACATGCATCCAAAAATTAGGGCAAAGACTAAATATTTTTGGTAAAAAATTCTAAAGATCGGGGAAAATATACCAAGCAGCAGCAATGGAGCACCTAGGGTTGAAAGGTCGGACAAAGAGAGAGAGCAATGGTCGGAGAGAGAGAGAGCAGTAGCACTGGAGCACCTAGGTCGAAATAATGGTCGGAGAGAGAAAGAGCGACAGTACTGGAGCACCTAGGTCAGAGAAAGAGAGAGAGAGAGCAGCATCACCCAGTTTTTTGATCGAAAAGAGAGATAGAGAGAAAGAATTTTAGGTTACTTTGATATTGAGAAGTGTGTTTTCATTGACTAAGTTCTGAATATTTTGGGATGGATGGTCTGGATTAATCCATCCGATCGAACGATTGAGATGGAAACATGTGGAGGTAAAGTTTTCCCCATAAAATTTGGCAATTAGCCGCCAAATATGTGACATTTCTGCCGATCTATTTGGGACGGTAATGTGTATTATTTGGAACAGAAATTTTCATTAGTCCCAAATAGTGATCCATTTTCACAATCTGTCCCAAAAAAAATATAACTTTTTGTTACTAAAAACATAGTCGTCCCTAGAACTATACTTTTAGGACTTTTTAGACTAGTGTTTCTTATAGTGTCGTCCTAAAAAGACACTTTTTTTTAGTGATATGAGCAAGTACAAACGCTAATAGTAGTTCCATATGAATTGACAAATACTATAAGAGACAATCATAAAGAAATACATGATAAAATATCAAACTGGAAGTAAAACTGTACAAGAGAACTGAATAGCATATCATGGGTGAGATATAAGATAAGACTGTAATATAAGCAGTAGAAGTAATCTGAAGTACGATGTAAACATAAAAGAAAGTGCCATGAGATATTAAAGCGTCATGTTAACGGCTTGGGTCCAGATCAGGCTATTCCATTTGATTGGCTATGCACAAGTACATGTATAGAGGATCAGGCCGATCAAAATTGAAAGCTATGCACCAGTAGTAAAAGGTCAGGCTACATCCTACGTGTGGTGAGGGTGGAGCTTTGCACATGTAGTAACCAGCGGGGTATTGATCACATGACCTCTAATAACTCCCTAACCCCGAGTATAATGGATCCAGACATGACACATAATGACACGGGATTGAAAAGCAGGGGGCAGCCCACTCCCAAATCTGTGTCTATACAAGTACAAGAAATAAGATCAAACATGTACTCATATACCAGGTAAACCAGAAATAACATCTCATGACGAGATCCAACATATTCTAGTCCGTGAATCATCGTGTCAGGAATCAAGTAAAATACTATAACTGAATCAGATATAGTAGATATCAAAGCAATAAAAACTATCAAAGAATGTACTCGCCTGTGGTCCTGAGCTGAGGAATCCATACTACCACTCAAATGAGCCACGAAGGGGTCAACTTGTGCAATAGTCTCCTAATACTGAAACAGACAATACCAACATGTTCAGAATGGTCAAATTAGCTAGGATAGGTGATCCTTAAGTCCAATTCTAGACACAAGGGTAAAACGATAATTTTGGGCCAAAACGATGTCAGCCGTTGGACCCGCTTTGCACCGAAAAACGTGCCGGTAACTACGGTCTCTGAAGTTGTCCAACTATATGTCTACGGATTCGTTTTGATGAGATAAACCCAACAGTATATCCAAAGTTGGATTCCGGTGGGCCGTGCACAATTTCGCCCGTTAGATCGGATCGCGGGTCCGCCAAAATAGCGTTCCGGTCGACCTTCTCAGAATCGGACCAAATTTGGCATACAAGACCAGAAAAATGACACGGTCATGCTGGCATAAGTTTCGTCTCGAGATGACGAACGTGCACGAAGTACTGTACAATTACGAAAAAGAGTCGATACAGAATATCTCAACGGGTACGCACTAATTTCGTCGCGCACACGCAGCAAAATCGGGTTCCGTCGAATCCCACACGTTCACAACATCCGTACACGCCTTTTGATGCCTACGGGTTGTGACCACGTCGTCCGGTTTGTCGGGATGCACGCCGTATCGGAAAATCGGGAAAATTTTCTAAAATTTGGGTTTTGAAATACTATTTTTCCTGATTTTGGAAATCAGTCTCCGAGACGCATTGTCAACGAAATCAGGAATTAAAAGATGAATCACAGAGCCCTATAGGTTGTCTACAAGTCCCTTCAAACGAATTTTTGAATCGGTCGAAGGATCGGCGAGAAATCGCCTCCAAAAACAGTGATTCGGGTTCCTAAATTTGTCCAGTTTAACATGATTTTTCGACAAGTGTGTGTCAATTTTTTGGATAGCAGGGCTAGGTATGAACAAATCTATCTAATGAGAATCCTAGAGGGTCATATCGGCTACCCGTAGAAACTTACGGATCTTGATTTGATCGAGCGTGCACAAAAAAAGAGACGGGGAAGTTAGGTACCTGAAATGGGTTTCCTGTGACTGTGTGCGCGTGTGAGCGCGCGGCTGCGACTTCTGGCCGGCTATGGGCGGCACTCCGGCGGTCGACGGCGACAAGGAGACACTGGGTTTGTGGTGTTGGTGCTGGTTTGAGAAATCTCTCTCTCTCTCTCTCTCTCTCTCTCTCTCGAACGTGTTTAAATGGGTGAAAACTGCCGAATGCTAAAGGTTTTCGGTTTTGAAAACTGATGGAAGAAATGAAAGGTTGGGAGCTCGGTTTGGGTTTGCTGGCCAAGACTGTGGTCGTGTGTGTTGCTGTGTGTGTGAGTTGTGTTGGTGTTTGGCTAGGTTGCTTGTTTGTGTTGGTTTTGTTTGCTAGTGTGGATTTTAGCTTAGAGTTGTGTGTGTGTGCTTGGTTGTGTGTATGGGCTTGGTGTTAGCTAGCTAAGAGTTTGCTTTATGTATTGGTTGCTACTAAGTGTGTATATATATATATATATATATATATATATATATATATATATATATATATATATATATATATATATATATATATATATATATATTTTTTTTTTTTTTTTGAAACCAATAAATTTTTTTTGGAATCGTTCCCACTGGGATATTCGAATTCCTGACCACTCGTGCCGCATGCATATCTCTTAACCACTAGGCTAGAGGTCATTTGCAAAATTTTTGCTTAAGGCGGGATTCGAACTGCTAACCTCGGGAGGGAGGGGGGGATGCTTAGGTTCACGCGCTGACCAGCAAGTCTGCAGAATCCATTATATAATTATATATATATATATATATATATATATATATATATATATATATATATATATATATATATATATATATATATATATATATATTTTAAATATATGTATATAAATATATTTGTATATAAATATATATATATTTAAGTATATTTGTATATAAATATATATATAAATATATTTGAATATATTTGTATATAAATATATATATAAATTAAATATATTTAAATATATTTGTATATAAATATATATATAAATATATATATAAATATATATATATATATGTATATATATATACATATATTTATATACTTAAATATATATATATTTATATACAAATATATTTATATACATATATTTAAAATATATATATATATATATATATATATATATATATATATATATATATATATATATATATATATATATATATATATATATATATATATATATATATATTTATATACAAATACATACATACATTTATATATTTATTTATATAAATATACCCATTAAATAATCTCCCTTATAATATTTCTATTAAAAATAATAATTTATTTTTCCATCCTTTATATATATATATATATATATATATATATATATATATATATATATATATATATATATATATATATATATATATATATATATATATATATATATATATAGACACACACACACACACACACACATATATATTCTCCATGTATGAAATAATACATAGAATTCATATAAAATAACCTGAATTTATTTATAAATAAATTAAATATTTTTGTATCTAATATTTACTAAATATATTAAATGTTTTATAATAAAAACTTAATTGCCTATATATATATCTTATAAAAATATTTATTTAACCCATCAAGGTAATCACACTAAAGAATTAACTTAATTAAATATTTAAATAATAAAATAATATAAATGACCATAATATCCCTATCTGGGATATTGGGGGTGACAGTTGCAAAGAAAAAAAGATTATTTTATTATAGCGTGAACATAAAGGAAAGAATGACCAAAATCATCCACCAATCAGAGAGTTGCCGAGAGAAAGAGAAACTACTTTGTAATATTGATCAAGCTTCCCTTATTCGTCCTCCTCCAATGACACCAACATCGGATCAATATTCATCTTCTATTTTTTTCTCTTTCTCTCAGAATTTTAGAAGGAATACAAGAATCGAGAAAGTGAACAACGGAATCATTCATCAAAAATAATAATGAAGACGCATTAATCAAAACCAAGCAGCAAATGTCCAACGAAAATAACAGTGCAAGGATAGGAAGAGACTCTTATATACAGTTCATTCATTGATGCATGATTCACTATATTTTGACAGAAGCCATTCCATGAATAGAAAGGATGTCAATACATTTGTCCTGATTGATTTGATACCGAAATATTTTATTGTAATTTTCCCATTCTGAAATGTAAATCCACGGACTATTCTGGTTAAGCAACGCGCTAGTCACACACATCACCCACATTTTAGCTAATGCATACCACACACACACAAAGGACGTTCATGATCTTTAGACAAGACTCGTACCCATCGACATAAAATTATCATAGAAAGGGCTCTAAAAAAATACTGGAGGAACTCGTGGGTTCCTTATTTTAAAACGGCTAATTATATAGGCACATCCAAATATGATCATGGCTAGCCCGGATTGTGGCTAGCCCAAATTCTTTTGTTTTTCACAAGGCTAGCCCAATTTTTTGATCTTGGCTGTCCCAAATTTCTCCCCCCCCCCAACCCATTATTTTTCCTTCATTTGCAAAATCCCTTCTCTCTCTTCCAAAACCATCACCCCTCACTTCTTGAGTTTTGAAGTTTTGAAGAAGAAATTACAAAACCCTAAGAACAAGAAAAATCTGCTTATCCTCCACCATCCTCCTCTTTTGAAGAAGAACGATTGCACCGAAGAATAGGCTAGCCATGATTAAATTTTGAGAAAATCTAAAACCCTAGAAATTATCCATTATTTCTAAAAAAATTCCCATTCGAAATCCTAGAATTGTTTGTTTAAATGGTCTCGTGTGCATTACGTTTCATTCTTTGTTTTAATTGTAAGTATTTTAATGAAAATTAAAGTCTTTTAAATCAAAACCTAGCATTCACGAATTGAGAAAATCTGCGTCAACATGGACTGCCAAACCATCTGGCAGTCCAGTTTGTATGGTGGATTGCCAGAAGAATGAGCAGTCCTAAGGAAGAGCCTGTTTAACAAAGGACTGCCCATTCTTCTGGCAGTCCAACATACAGACTGGACTGCCAGATAGTTGGGCAGTCCAAACTTACACATGCTATGAGTTGGACTGCCCATTTTTCTGGCAGTCCAACATACAGTTAGGACTGCCAGAAAAATGGACAGTCCTTTGTTTCACATGCTGTGACTTAGGACTGTCCAGTTTTCTAGCAGTCCATTCAGTTTGTAGGACTGCCAGAAAATTGGGCTGCCCTTGTTTACACTAGTTGAACAGCAATATTATGGTTTTCACCAATATTAGGGTTTGTGCATTATGAGGAGCATTTGGGTGCCATCAAAATTGGAAATGAGGAAAAAAAATTAGGGTTTAATTTTTGGGTGTTTTCTTCTCATTTTATTCTTCTCCGACAATTGAAAATTGAAATTCGAAATGGGAAGAAAATTAGGGTTGGAGATAGTGAGAATGAGTTGAGAAAGAAAATTAAGATTTAAATCCCATCAAAATTCTCATTTTTGTTGTTTTTGTTCTTCTTCTTCCTCTTCTTCTTTTTCTTATTCTTCTTGTTCTTCTTGTTCTTCTTGGATGAGTTGAGGAAGAAGAAGAGCAAAATTAGAAAAATTGACTTTTATACCAAAGAGTGGGATAGCCATGATCACTTTCTTCAATGGCAAACTTATAAATAAATCAAAATTTAAAATGGACTAGCCATAATCATATTTGGATGTGTCCATATAATTAGCCTTTTTAAAACTCGTGGATTACATGCATCTTATTCCTTGATTTTTTTTTCTTTCCAAAGACCTAAAGAGAAAAAGTCAATAGCGCCTAAATAGAAAAATCTATTCACGTGTCATCACCATATTGGAAGTTCTACTTTAGTTTGTGTAGTTGAACTCGGCTCTAACTGATTAATAAAAGAACATGCAAAGAAAACATGTCTTATAGAATGTTGACATTTCCAACATCCCAGCCAGTCTCCATTGACTACTTGGACACCAAGAAAGGATAATCTATCAATAATTTCAGCACACTATACATCATTCGCTCAGCACTCAGAAGGTGACATTGCATCCGTCCTATATAAGAACTTTGGATGTCCCCATGCACTTGCCATATACTACTACCATTCGATCAGAAGCACTGAAGTTTTAGTACTTGTGATCGAGTTCTTGCAATGGCACCTATGCGGGTTGACCTGGCCGAGATATATGTAATGAAGAAGCAACATAAAGAGAGGATATCAAAGAGAAGTGAGGGGAAGTCGGAAGAGAAGGGTTCTAGTGATCAGAAGAAGAAGAAGGAGAAGAAGGAGAAATCCATATGGAATTTCTTTAGAAAGAGTAAGAAAATCCATTCAAACGTGATCGTCTCATGACGTGCATGCGACCAGCTAGCGACCAAAAGCAAGAGCTATAGTATATATAGTCCCTTGGTGTTCATGAAATTTGCAGTGGAAGTTTGTAATTAGTTATGTTGTTTGAATAAACTCTTTGAAAGAGTCCGAGCTCTCTAGCCTAGTGGTATTAGAGCGGACACCCGGAGGGGCCGGCAAGGTTCGAGCCCCACAATTGTGTGTGTGAGTGTGATTTCAAAAAAAAAAAAAAAAAAAAAAACTCTTTGAAAGAGGAGAGCTACATGACATTAGAAGCATTTGCAAGTTTTTGTTAATTATGTACGTAAACCCTACTGTATTCGTTTATTCTCCACGTACTGTTTGTGGAGTAGCTTTGTTTAAGGAAGTTTTTTTTGGGAGATCATTTATTTGTGGGCATTACATATGGTTGTTCAAAAATGCTATTTGGCTTCCCAAATCTTTGGGTGATACCATCTCCCATTATGTGGCATATGACATGGTTGATGGCATGACAGTTGACATAAAAAAACTAAACATTAAAAGTAATATTAAAATTATATTAATATTAATATTAATATTAAAATTAAAATTAAAATTAATATCAAATTAACATGAAAATTAATATTAAAATCAACATTAACATTAATATTAAAATTAACATTAACGTCAATATTAACTTTAACATTAAAAATTAATATTAACATTAAATTAAATTTAGCATTAACATTAACATTAACATTAAAACTAATATTAAAATTAAAATTAAAGTCAAATTAACATGAATATTAATATTAACTAAAGAAAGAAAAATATGGGAAAAAATTGTTCCCTCGTTCCATCTCGAGGATTCACTTTTCCTTCAAATTTTCTGCATTTTTTGCAAATTTTTTGGGACCGAGGACGCACTGGTTGCAGACTCTTGGCATCAGGATATCGAGACGGTCTGGATGCAGTAGGGATACATACAGAGGATCGAATACCTATGGTAAGGTACTGTAGGATGTTACCCGAGATTGGTGGACGGCTTAAATGATGTCCTTTTATCTCCTATATGTCGTGCGCGATCGTTAGCGAGCTGTTCCATGTGAAGTTCCTTAACTCCACCTCTCACTATGAGCTTCAACATATATGTTCATCAACCTCCGTCAACACTCGAGATCCATGGACTAACATACAACATAGTTCTGCAGGTTCTGCAGGTTGAGTAGATTCATACCGTTCATGGTAGCATCAGAGATAGAGCTAGAGGTTTCACCAGGGCCTCATGTTAGGGTTGCAGCAGATGTTCCTCTAATTATCTTGTGACATTCGATTATGTACTCACGTCAACCATAGATCATGCGCCACTTGCAGAGCTCGAGGTTGGCAAATATGACAAGGGGTCAGAAGAGGTCCATGTTGTCATAAGTGTTGGAAAAGAAGTACGAAAACCTTTTCCCAAACTAGAGAGTACCTGTGAGAGAACCGAGCAATACAATGCACGAACCATATGCCAAAACACAATCCACGCAGACACAGAGAATTTTTGACGTAAAAAATTCTTGCGAAAAAAAATCACAGGACGATCGGAGTCCAACCCTTGAGAAGTCTTCAATAATGAAATAAAGGAGTACACCCTCTACAAACTTCTTCCGATCCAATACGGATCCCCACAACACTTGGAAGCAAAAATAATTGATTACAAGGCTACGAAGAACAAAGACGACGAGTAGAGATTACCCGAACACGATCCTCCTTCGAAAATGGCCTTCAATCATTCTTCTTATCTCCCATAGTTGCAATGACACTCTTGCCTCTTTCCTCTCTATTTTGCTCAATGTTGTGTTGTGATTAGGGTTAGGAAAAATCATGTATAAACCCCATAATTAGCAGCAAAATTTGGACCGTAGGATACGATCCAACGGTATAAAAATATCCTGAAATCAGCCTCAACCCATCGACACAGATGTAGGCCTTAAAAATGAAAGTCACGCTGAGTTGATCAGGATAAAGTCTAAAAGTCACGCTGAGTTGATCAGGACAATGTCTAAAAGTCACGCTGGGGACAGCTCATCATTTGTCAGAGTGTCATTATGATTGACAGCACGACAGTCGAAGAATGTCTTCTCGTATGCCACGTATGCACGGAACTCGAGATATCACAGCCGACTATTGCGTGACTTTCGAAATCTTCTTCAACAAGACTCAGCCTTCATCAAGTTTGCGTACCAAAAGAGCTTCTTGTCATTTAATGCGACTGACAAGGTGATTCACTGTCAGAGATTTTGTGTCAGTCGAGGCACGTCGAATCAAGACAGCTGGCAGTCCTGTCTCAATCTTGCGTATATTTTGAGCCTTCTGGCTCAAGTCTGCGTGTATTTTGAACTTCTATGTTCCTTCCTCAAGTTTGCGTGGATTTTGAAGCTTTTTGTCCCAAGTCTGCGTGGATTCTGAAGCTTCCTGCCCCAAGTTTGCGTGGATTTTGAAGCTTTCTGACCCAAGTCTGCGTGGATTTCGTCCTCAACGAGCCTGCGTGGATTTCATCAAATTGGAGTACGTGGCAGCCATGCCACTGATCTCTCACCTGCGTGTCCTGTAACTTGCACACGACTCATGCATGATTGCCATGTGTCCAATAGTTACAGGCCATGTCCAGTAACTGTTCATAACCTTGTGTATGTTAAATCCTGCGTGATTTTCAACTATGCACAGGCTGTGAAGACAGTTATCCTTTCAGTTATTTTTGACTCTATAAATAGGGTTCTCTTCTCATTCATTGGACATATATATAGATATCTAAATTACTGTTGCATTTTTGAGAGCTTTTCTTCTTCGCATCGTCTAAGGGATAAAGTGATCGTCTTCTAGATCAGATTCCTACAGTTGTAATTTTCCCAGAAACACAATAAATAAAGTGAATTTATTTATGGAAAACAAATTGGCGACTCTGCTGGGGAAAACCATCTCCTCTTCTGAGATGGCAACAACTCAATGCGACACTTCGTCAGTCGGCTCGACGAAGAAGGTGATATCGATCCAATTCGATCAACTCGCCTACGAAGAAATGCAGTGGGCTAAGGGTGGCAAGCCCACTTCAGCCTCCATCACCACTGCCAAGTCGAAGAGACGATCTGTCTACGTCCCTAAGACTCTGTTGGCAACCAATGGTGAAGTTTCTGCCACAGTGTCTACTCCTAACACTGGCAAGGACTCTACTGCAAGCACGCACACTTTTGTGTGCTCGAAGACGACAGCAGTCAAAAGTCACGCTGACAGCACTGGCTCCTTAGTCAAGTCTGTTCCAGCGTGCAATCTCAAAGTCAAAAGTCACGCTGGCAGCACTGACTCCTTAGTCAAGCCTGTTCCAGCGTGCAATCTCAAAGTCAAAAGTCACGCTGGCAGCACTGACTCCTTAGTCAAGCCTGTTCCAGCGTGCAATTTCAATTCTAAAAGTCACGCTGACAGCACTGGTTCCTTAGCCAAATCTGTTTCAGCGTGTATTTCTAAATCCAAAAGTTACGCTGACAGCACTGGCTCCTTAGTCAAATCTGTTCCAGCGTGTATTTTACCAAAATTTGGCTCTTTAGCCAAAACTTCATACGCAGACAATACTGGCTCCTTAGCCAAATTGTCACCAGCATATTCTAAGAAGAATAGCTCTTAAGCTATCTCTTCTTCTTTGCCAAGTTCTACTAGAACTGGGGGTGGTCTTGCTAAAACTCCTCCACACAAAGTCTCTTCGAAAAGAAATAATTCTTTAGTTGTTTCTTCTGCTCCTGTAGTTTTTACTTCAGGAACAGCTTTGACTGACAATTTTGTTAGTCAAAGAAAAGGAGATGGTCTTTTGACTACTCTTCTTTCTGGACATTCTATGTCTCAAAACTTGAATAAGTCTAAGAAGAAACATTTCTTAATGTCTTCTTCTACGACTTCTTCAAATTGGGCACAGAATTTGTCTACAAAAGAGGGTCTGTTACCAACTCCTAATCAAGGGAATGGTTCAACTCTTCCTTCTCTGCAAATATCCAGATAAATGGAAGGTAAACTCCAAGTTTCAAAAACCAATGTGTTACCTCCAATTGATCTAAGAGCAAAACTTGATCAAATCCGTTTAGGAAGCACTTCTGGTGTCAAAAAAACATACCAATCGGGAACAAAAGCAAGAGATCCAGATGCAGAGTATGCTAAAAATTATGTGGCTCACATTAATCACTCTCTATATAACCAAGAGCCGTCAAGACCCAAGAACCGGAAATATATTCCTAAAAATACATAAAGAACGTTCTCTGATGTACCTCAATCTTCACAGACAGATCTACGAGAACACCTTCAACAGAAGAGAAGGAATAATTCTGTGTCAATGGACCATGCTGAATGTGACTTCCAACCGAGAGTCATAATTCAATGCAGATGTCAATCAATGGATCATGACCGTACTGATCATGAATGTGACTTCCAACCGAGAGTTACAATGCAATGCAGATGTCAAACTAAACGACAATCTGTCTTCAATCGGATTCAGTGTGAACCTATGCCTGATGAAGATGAACCTCTGTTTGCTTCTGTCAACATGACCTCTTGGGACATTGGAGGTAGAACTGATAGTCCAGATGGAGTATATAGAGGTACCAGATCAAGAGTCATGGCTTCTAATCAAAGGACTTTAATTTCTGAAGATGATTCTGAATTTCTTGGAGAATCTAACTTTCCACCTCTTCCTACTGGGGGTAATTCTCCTACAAATGACTTTGATACACAAAGTAGTGATTCAGAACATACAACATCCACTAATTCATCAATAATCCCTCGTACAGTCACAACATATATGGTCGATAGGAATACTGATGAACCTTCTTCTTCCATGACTCCTCAAGAACAAAGAATTGTTTCTTTGGAACAGCAAATGAAATCTATGGCTGATACTATGAAGTCGATGTATGAACTCATGGCAACCCAACTGCAAAATCGACAGACTGTACCAGATGCCATACCAATTGACACTGGTGTGAGTCCAGTACAGGTTCCTCCAGCAGAACAATCTAATACTCCTGGGCAAGCTCAACCGGTTTCTAGTCACTCTGGAGCTGGGGGTAGTGCTTATAATGTTGTTCCTCCTCCCAATTATTCTCTACAAGCTACAACTCCACAATCCTCCGGAGTTGTTACTGAAGAATTGAGGAATCTCCGAACTCAATTTGAGGCATTCAAACAGAAGGATGGTTTATAAAGGTTAGGCATCAAACAACCTTATCCGATAGAATGGAAGCAAGTATCGTATCCTCCTAAATACAAGCCTCCTACTATCTCATTCTATGATGGAACCACTTCTCCAAGTCAATTTATTAATCACTTTGAAGTGATGACTGACCAGTTGCAACCAAATGACGCCCTCCTTACTTGGGTATTTGTCGGATGTCTCAAAGGAACGGCTTATGAATGGTATAGAAGTCTCCCAGATGGATGTATTACCCCATTTGCCGGTTTCAAATAAATGTTTCTTGAACGGTTCTATGAAGGGCTCAATGACATGACTATGTCTGCCCTTATAAGAATCAAGCAGAAAAATAATGAAACTACAGAGGAATTCATTGAACGGTTTCGAAGAGAAGCTCTGAAGAAGCCTCTTGGCACTCCTGATGCTGTCACCATCGACACATGCAAATCAAATTTGTTGCCAATTATTAGCATGTGGACAGGATCTACTCAATTTTAAGATTGGCCTTCCTTCATAGTTAGTGCCAAAGCCACAGAAATTAGTGCTGAAACTTTTAAAGGTTTAGGAGTACAGATGACTCCCAAAGAAACAGGTCAAAATACTAACAATAATGCTAAATCCAATACTCGCAAGGGAAAAGAAACCCTTGAAGTTAATCTTCAGAGTAAAGATGCATCGACTGTTCAAACTCCTCCTGCCTCTACAACTCAACAACCAAGAGCTCCTCGCCCCAAAGAAGAACACTCTTTTGATGACGATGATGTCCTTGGTATCTTTTAATGTCTGCTGAAAGGTAATAAAATATAATTACCTGAAATCAAGAAACCTGATGAAGCTGGTAAGACGGATCATCCTAAATACTGTCCATACCACAGAATGTTGGGTCACACAGTTCGTACATGTTATGTACTGAAAGAAAAGATCCAGAAAATGATTAAATCTGGAGCTATCACTCTTACTCCGAAAGATAAGACTGTCCCTTCCAACGTCGTCTCTATGCAATTCGGAGATTTTCCTCCTCAACTCCTTGAAAGCGGGATTGTTCCTATTCCCAAGGCAACTCTTGAAATAGTGAATATTCCTCCTCCACAGTCTGAAGGATTAGTACCAATCAATATGGAAACAGAAAAAATCATATGGATTCATCCTGATCTAGTGGCAGATTTTGAATCTCCCCCTCTTCAAAAGATTACTTCCCAGAAATCTAAGAAGGCTGGGAAAACTAAGTCATGTCATATGACTTCTTTTGAATCTACCTCTGATATAGAGCCAAAAGATAATGAAGAAGCACTTGCTGGTGCTACTCGAACAGGAAAACCTTATCTGAAGGATTATTCTAAGAGTCCTGAGGATACTCCTGATATCCCTCCTGCTGACAAAGATGCTCCTAATGTTCCTCTTGAAGAAGAATCATCTACTGCACCTGTTCCTTCAACTGCACCAGTTGTACCTACTCCTTCCAAGCCCACAGCTCTTGAGAAAGGCAAACAACAGGCTCGATTTGATAAGCCAATCAAGAAGTCCCCTCCTCTTGGGCTTCAAAAACCTTATAACTTCGACATTCTAGCTCAACTTGCTAATACTCCAGCTAGAATGTCCCTCTTTGAACTTCTACGTCTTTCTAAAGAGACTCAGGAGACGTTAAGTGAGGCACTTCTTCAGGCTGACTCTTGTCTTGCACAATTAAAGAAGCCAGGTGAAGAACCTGCCACTTGCTTACATTGCAACAGTGTATTGGAGATTATACCACATATCACCTTTACACAATATGACATGCTACTGTAGGATAATCGACATGATCGACCTCTCTACTACACCGGTTATATCGATACGGTGAAGGTAGACCGTATCCTCATTGATCCAGGGTCTGCTATAAGTATAATGCCAGAGTCTGTTGGATGAACTAAAAATCCCTCTTCATAAGCTTTCCAAGACGGTTACTACTATCCTGGGATTCAATCAAAGCCGAAGCGAGCCTTTGGGAAAGATTCATCTGAAACTCCAGATAGGCGATTTCAGATCCAAAGTCACTTTCTATGTGATCGAGATCGTGGGATCTTATAATCTTCTTCTAGGGAGGCCCTTTCTTCATGAAAATAATGTGGTGCCTTCTACTCTTCATCAGTGTTTTAAATACATTGACAGCAATGGAAGAGTACAAAAAGAAGTTGCTGATATAAATCCTTTCCATGGGGTTGAAGCTTATTTCAATGATTCCCGGATGTATAAAGAAGAATATACAAGGGTGATACAAGCTATGGAGAAAGAGGATCCACAAAGTGAGACTTTGATAATTCCTGTTAAAGGTCGAACTATTCAACAACAATCTCCTAAATCCTCTGGAGAAAGTTCTTTCATTATTCCAGTGAGTAGACGGATCTCTCCATTACCTCAGTCGTCTACTCAAGATACACTGATCATTCCTGTCAGTGGGCGTACTACAGTTTCTGTATCTTCACATATAAAATAGGATACTCTGGTAATCCCTGTTGGAGGGCGGACTACTCTTCCATCTCAGGCTTCAAGGGAGCTCACCTCTTCTGAGCCATTTGTTATCGATCTTAATCGAAACAAAACTTCCTCTCGTTCTTCTTCTCCCCCTTTAGTCATTGATTTGGCTAAGATTTCTAAGGCTCAGCCTTCTTCCAATGTAAATACTGCTACTTTTAAATTTAATAAAAAGTCTCCATCTTTGCAGTGTATTGATGTGTGTAATCATGTTCATAGTTATTTATATTTGTTAGATGACTTGAGAACAATAACCATAGGAGTTGTACAGACTGTTCATACAGACGTATCCCTATAATCAGTATAAACTTCATACTTTTTGGTTCCTAGTAGAAAGCCAGGAGACATTCCAATATTCTTCTACAAAGGGCCCCAGAATCCTTCTGCTTTAGAAGATGATGACAAAAACGATGATACTGGAAGATTACAACTACGTCGTTATAGTCAGCAATCTAAAGACATCATTAAAAATATAGGCTATGACTTCAGAACTGGCCTCATTAATGGGAGAGGAAGAAGAATGCCTGTTCGAATTCCTCCTTTAAAATATGGAAGGATGAAATACGGATTAGGTTATATTGCTCCTACTCCTTTTATCAATATTGTCCATGAAGATCCCGAATCTGACGAAGATAAGAGATCTGATTCTTCCAGTACTACCTCTTGGGATTCTGATACAAGTATCGACGATTTCCACCGTAATATCTTGTCTTCCAACATGGTTTCCGTTGATGGTTCTGAAAATGATGAAAACGAAGACGAGTTTGAAATCTCACCTGAATCAGAACAATGGGCCCAAAGGTTAGATAATCAATGGGAGTTCCGATTCGAACAAAAAGAACCTCCGACTGAAGACAAACTTGTTCAAATAGATGTTGGTGAAGAGGGATCCCCCAAACCAATATTCATTAGTGAAAGTCTTTCAGAAAATGATAAGCAAGACATGATCAAACTTATTCGCGAATACATCGATGTCTTCTCTTAGAGTTATGAAGATATGCCAGGACTTGATCCACAAATCGCAACTCATAAACTCAATATCATGCCGAATGCTAAACCGGTCAAACAGCAACAGCGACGATTTCGTCCAGACATTATGGATGCAATTGAAGTTGAAGTCAATAAACTCATGGCCTCCGGGTTTATCAGAGAGGAACAACATCCCGATTGGGTGGCTAATATAGTTCCTGTCCTTAAAAAGACTGGCAAGATCAGAGTATGCATAGACTTCCGCAATCTCAATGCGGCATGTCCTAAAGACGAATTTCCTCTACCAATTACTGATGTTATGATCGATAATACCTGTGGGTTTGAATGGATGTCATTCATGGACGGATATTCTGGGTACAATCAGACTAAAATGTTTCCAGATGATGAGAAACACACTTCCTTCAGAACATCGATCGGTACATACTGTTATACAGTGATGCCATTCTGTCTCAAGAATGCAGGAGCAACTTATCAACGAGCTATGAGCACTATATTCCGTGAATATTTACGAAAAACAGTCGAATGCTACGTTGATGATATTGCAGTCAAAAGTCGACAAAAAGAGGATCATATCCAAGATTTGAAGACTATTTTTGATATAATGCGTAAGCATC
Source organism: Iris pallida (assembly GCA_029216955.1). Taxonomy (NCBI): domain Eukaryota; kingdom Viridiplantae; phylum Streptophyta; class Magnoliopsida; order Asparagales; family Iridaceae; genus Iris; species Iris pallida. Next base: position 4,712,031 of record JANAVB010037619.1, read on the forward strand.
AATTAAAGATGAACCCTACTAAGTCCTTCTTAGGTGTCTCTAGTGACAAATTTCTCGGCTTCGTCATTACCTCGAAAGGTATACACGTGGATCCCGAGAAGATCAAAGCCATCCAAGAGATGCGTCCTCCACGCACCTTAAAAGAGCTACGAGGATTTCAAGGAAGGATCGCTTATATCAGGAGATTCATCTTTAATCTTTCAGGACGCTGCAGACCATTCAATAAACTTATGAAGAAAGGTGTTTCTTTTGTCTGGAATGATGAATGTCAGAAAGCATTCGATGATATAAAACAATATCTGATGAGCCCTCCAGTATTGGTACCTCCTGTCTCAGGAATACCGTTCCTCCTATACACCCGAGCAATGAGTCATTCATTGGGTGCATTGCTCGCTCAAAAGAATAAAAATGGTCATGAACAAGCCATTTACTATCTCAGTCGTACTATGTCCGGAGCTGAACCTCGATATTCACCGGTCGAAAAAGAATATCTAGCCTTGTTGTTCGCTGTCCAAAAGACACGACATTATATCATTGGTCAGACCATTCATGTCATTTCCAGGATCAATCCTATATGAGTCATGATGAAGAAACCAAGTGTTTTAAATTCTCGATTGGCTAACTGGGGAATATTACTTGTTCAGTATGATATGCACTATATTCCTCAGAAATCAGTCAAAGGACAAGCTTTAGCAAATTTTTTGGCTGCTCATTCAATTCCAGAAAATTCAAAACTCTATGATGAAATCCCAGATGAAGTCCTAGACTCAAATCAAATTGCTGAAGAAGATCCTACTTGGCGTCTGTTCTTTGATGGAGCTTCAAGAATAGGTCCTAATGGTGACATTGTCGCTGGGGTTGGAATCGTTCTTGTGTCGCCAGAAGGTCTTACTATCCAAAGAGCTTATTCTCTCGATCAACCATGTTCAAACAATGTAGCTGAGTACAATGCATTGCTTATTGGTCTTCAACTCGCTAAACATCTGAATATTCAACATTTGGAAGCGTATGGAGATTCTAAACTCATTGTCAATCAGATAAGGGGTACTTATGAAGTTCGCCATCAAGATCTGGTTCCTTATCAAAGATCGGCTTTATCTATGGCTTCCTCATTTGAAGAGTTCTTCATTGAGCATGTCAGGCGAGCATGTAACACAGAAGCTGATGCTCTTGCTAATCTTGCGACGGTATTAGCTATTCTAATTAGACGTCAACAAATGATTGTTGTCAGCAATCGAGAATTATTTCATCTCGAAAACAATCTAACTCTAGGACTTCCAGTTGACATTGAAGAATCAATATCTCATGATGTTAACACAACAAGAGGATTTGATTTAAGTCGTAAATCATTATCATCTTCATCTGATTCTAGCATGGAATTCATCTTCAGTAATTCAACTGAGACTCAGAATACGAATAAAGATTGGAGACTTCTTTTCTTAGATTTCATATTGTATGATATTCTTCCAGATAATCCGAGTGAGGCAGCATCTATCAGACGACGATCACTCAGATTCTATTATAATCATACTACAAAAATCTTATATCGTCGAGCTTATGATGGTTTACTTCTTCGATGTATTGCCGGTGATGAGGCTCAACAAATTATTCACGAAGCACATGATGGAATTTGTGGAGCACATCAGCCTGGACCAAAACTTCAAGACCGTATTCGACGTATGGGTTATTATTGGCCCACTATGGTATCAGACGCCATCGAATATGCAAGGAAGTGTAAAGCTTGTCAAATCCATACAGATTTTATTCATCAACCCTCAGAATTTCTACATCCAACGACGGCATCATGGCCCTTAGAAGCTTGGGGCATGGACATTATTGGTCCAATCAATCCGCCGTCATCAAAAGGTCATCGGTTTATTCTCGCAATAACTGATTATTTCTCCAAATGGGCCGAAGTCATTCCTTTATCTGAAGTCAAAACTTCCAATGTCATCAACTTTATCAAGCATCATGTCATCTATAGATTTGGTGTTCCCCGACGCATTATTCATGATAATGGACCACAGTTCGTCAGTCAGAAATTTATTCGATTCTGTGACGATCATCGGATCAACAATGTGGCTTCTACCGCATATAATCCGGCAGCTAACGGATTAGCGGAAGCTTTCAACAAAACTATCATCAAACTCTTAAAGAAGTTTGTCTCTACTAACAAACGTAATTGGAGTGAGAAACTCGGTGAATGTTTGTGGGCTTACCGTACTACAGTTCGTAATGCTACTAAATGTACACCTTTCTCTCTGGTGTATGGATGCGAAGCTGTTCTTCCATTAGAGATTCAAATTCCTTCTTTAAGGATAGCAATCGCTAATGAACTTACCACCGAGAATAATGATCGTATTCGACTTCAGGAATTAGAAGCTCTGGATAAAAAGCGACTATCTCCTCAACAGAATATCGAATTCTATCAAGCTAGAATCTCAAGAGCTTTTAACAAGAAAGTCAGAGTTCGAGCATATCAGAAAGGAGAACTTGTTCTAACAGTCAGACGTCCTATGACTATGACTCATATGAGCAAAGGCAAATTCGACGCAAAGTGGGAAGGTCCCTATGTTGTGAGCAGAGTTTTCTCAAATGGAGCTTATCAACTCTCAGAGCTGGATGGTCGAATTGTTATGATGCCTATTAATGGCAAATTTCTTAAAAAGTATTATGTATAAATATAAATACTTGTAAATCATCAGACAAAGTTCAAGTGCATGAATAAAATTCAAATTTTATTTTATCATATGATAGTACATGATATTAAAGAAGGTCATTATCATCCTTTTCTACATTTGGACGAGGACCGCTGCCGTCCTTCTCGAAAATGCGATCAGCAAAAGAGCTGAGAACTTCCTTGCTGGAACCCACAAGGAATTTGCAAGCAGCCATCCTCATGGCTTCTTCTTCTTCAGTCCTTCCTGGATCAAGCAGAAAGTCCAGAATGTCTCGTGGTGGCTTGGGTGCAAACGAACCTTCGCCTGCTTCTAACTCCTTCGGCTGAACTGGATCAGCAGGGCGTTCTTCAGTGCCCTTCCGAACCTTCGGGACGATCTCAGCCTTCTTGGATGCTTCTTCAGACGACATTTTTATGATGAAGAGTAGAAGTGTTCGTTCTTGTTAGATTTCTGCTATATTTATAGACAGAAGTTCCTTGAATAATGAAGCGACACATTCATCCGATGGTTCGCCCGTTCATTAATGCCTGACGGTTCATCCGTTCATTTATCACATTCATCCGACGGTTCGCCCGTTCATTAATGCTTGACGGTTCATCCGTTCATTTATCACATTCATCCGACGGTTCGCCCGTTCATTAATGCCTGACGGTTCGTCCGTTCATTTATCACATTTATCCGACAGTTCATCCGTTCATTAAATACCTGACGGTTTATTCGTTCATGAAAAATTGAATTCAAAGATATTTTTATGTCTGAATTCTATTTTTTCTAATCAGTATTAAACTAAGATCATTTCTGGTTTAATATCATCTGATAGAATTACAAATTTTGTTTGTATATTCTATTCTATTGAAATGTGTCATGTATTATTTACCTTTGAACATATTTTCTATGAATATATCATTACCAAAACAGCAAAACCAAAAATCAGATCAAGAATTCTCATTTGATTTCATTCAGAATCAAAACATTGAATACAAGTGAAAATGAAAAAGATTCATTTATTAGGAGTTATTAACTCCCTGATACGACCAAGAACAACATTCATTTTCTCTTCATGGGCTTTTTTAACTCTTTCAGCTGCTTCCACTGTGACATTCTATACATCAAAAATGATAATAGCAGTTTGGAGATGGTTAACTTCTTCAATTTGTTCTGCCTGCATCTGCTCTCGCTCCTTTTGAAGAGTTTCACAGCGTTCAGCTTCAGAAATATAAGCAGCAACAACCTCAGCTTGCTCTGTTTCTATGGCAGCAATTCGTTCTTGAAGTCGAGCCAACTCCTCTTTCAATTTATGCAGCTCTTCAGCTTTGGATGCTTTATCTTTCTCCAGAAGCTCTACCCTCTGACGAGTAGCTGTCACGCCCCGCTCCCGTAGGAGCGATCGTCCTCGCTAAGGCGTGATGCCGCACGAGCCTAGATTGCGCTCGTGCAAGGCGGGTTCCATAACGGCCGATTTCAGCGGCTGCGACGGGGTCGTCGCACAGAAGTCCCAAGCCGAGACATTGAACACGCAGCATAAATTTAGAACGAACACAAGTTATTCAAAGAAGCCCCTTTTATTGATATTGAAATAACGGTTACATTGGGGGCACAAGGCCAAGATTACAATCACTCAATACACTCGCCTCACATTACAAATCACTCTGCTCTCTCTCATCTCTCGATACAATACTTGAATCCAGCGGAAGCTTCGGAAGGCGATGTCCATACATTATGTCCCGTATAAGTCTGGTCTTCACGCGGCCGCGCGCTTCGAATCGCCAAGGAACTCCGTGCCTCGACGCATCCAAGCGAGCCCCGCACCACGAGCTTCTACCTGTGCCTGCACATAAACACTGTGTGGGTGTCAGTACCACTGTACTGGTGGAGTGAGCTCCTCGCCCACCCATACAAAACCGACACGTTTATTTTACTTTGTGCAATACAAGCCCCTTCTCGATTGTCTTTCTATTCTTGCCTTAGGATCGATTTTAGGACCGACGCTCGGCCTATTTAGTGTCTTTAGACCATCTCCGTGTCTAGCACTAATAACGTACCCATACCATGCCTCGTGCTTGCATTGTCAACGTACCGACTCATACTTGTCTTTCGTAATATACTCTTGGACGTAACGACTAGGTCGTGTCAAATACTTGCCCTACGGCCCTTTTTGACTTAACTCGAAAACGTATAACCCAACTTATGGAACCGATGTTGAGAACTCAAGTACGATAACGTATCTCGTGCCGAAGCACGTGTCTTTACGTATAACCGAATCGTAGGCTTTACAACACTTTGGTGCAACCGAGCACACATTTCATAATACATCACAATCGTGCTTACGCTTCCTTTGTTTCGACCGACACCGTGCATGCGGATTCGCCGCTTAGCACGCCATTTATCTATATGAAAGGCCACTGGCATGACAAGCCATCGCGGACATAGCTCGGGTAGACGGCGGGTCCTTCGATGCAAGGTAGCTAGCCCCATGGAAAGCCCCCGACTACCCACGCAATAAAAGCATGCGCTGCTATAACGTCTACCCCCTAGGATGACTGGGCCCGGTGCCCCGGCGTATAACCAGTCTAGGCAGAAATCCTTGTCGACAAGGTGTCCAATGACCACGCACCTACGAGACATCTAAACTTACGTAAATGCATGGCCTACTTGTTGGTACGATCGGAACTATACTTAGCAACTCGTGCTCTGAATCACACTTGGCATAACGTGCCTCGGGACCGCGAGACTCCCAATCGAGGGATCGCCTCGAACTTCTTAACGCGGATAGGAACGCGAGACTCCCAATCGAGGGACCGCCTCGAAACTCAACGTGGATAGGAACGCGAGACTCCCAACCGAGGGACCGCCTCGAACAGTCAACGTAGATAGGAACGCGAGACTCCCAACCGAGGGATCGCCTCGAAACACCTTTGAACTCGAGGGAACGACTACTACGTAGCCTTCCAACTTAACTTGCACAAAACGTATTCCCTAAGTGCCATGGACCTTGACTAACTTCACATCGTGCCAATCGTGGCTCGTGCCTGTAACTGACTTCTGTCTTACGCGACGCTATCGCCCAAGTAATACGTTATACGACGGCCCTTGAGATCGTGGGACTATTTGACTTGACAACCGCAGAACGAGCGGGACGGCACTTAGAATGACTTAAGTCGACCGGCATAACTTTGCCTAACTTACTCAAGCCTATAACTTAACCCGAGGGACGAGCCAAGGCTATGCCAAGCCTTGCGCAGTGGAACGTGCATGCTTTTTCGAGCATTTACGCGGGCGACGCCTATGACTTAGGCTAATTCATCGTTTGTGTCGAATACCAACTTTCCTTCTCCCAAGCCACGGGACGAAGGATCGATTGTCATTTTAAAGCACGCTGAGCCGACTTCTATTGAGACCGTGGGACCACTTTTCATGTTCTAAGACATTCCGACGGGTCGGGATTATTCCCTTAGCTATGTGGATGCGTAGCTTTTATTATCAAGCCTAACTTGTGCAAGTTGAAAACACGATTTATTATGTGAAGGCAAAGATGAGGAGAGTTCACCAAAACTACCCCACCTGAGCGATGTCTTCGAGTCGCCGTTGTAAGGCCAAGTCCGAACGCCGTCGGCGTTTTGATTCCTCCGATTAACTTTGCGGGACGGGGCACTACAACATACACCACTCAGAACAAGTCTCGTCCTCGAGACTTTCCTGAAGGCAAGCCATCCTACCATTTCTATGGCCAAGACTTAATCGTATACATTTCGCCTACGCGTTTCTTCGATTTGGAGCCACGCTCGTGCTATCGCTAACTTAGTCGTAAGGCACACTAATCGATCAACCAACATTTGAACTCATTTCAAATCAATGATCGCATTACCATCAACATTTCTTCGAAACTCACGATTCTAAAATCCTTAACACTTTTCCGTTTCTCAAGTCTCACTTGATTCAACGTATCACTTAGTTGGATCGTACACATATTCCAGGCGTCCCCAAAATATATGCATGTCAGCCAAGCCTCGTGATAGAGAATCCGCCATCACCACTCGAGTCGGATCGTGCACATATTCGGGCGTCCCTGATATACGTGCATGTCAGCAAAGACTCGCAAGTGGTGCTTCCGTAACTCCTATCGCTTTGCGTCGGGACGCTTGCCTAACCGCTAGGCTAAGTCTTTTCGTCAGTACTGGAATCATAGTTCCCAAACAACGATATCAACACTGACCCCATCCTAAGGTCAAACCAAATCGTTGGTACGGGGTTTTCTACCCAAGCTCGCATCACTCCGATTTCTAAACATCGAGCATCAATTTCCTATGCACATCCCCACATTCGTCGCATGGGGTACGAGTCGTTCGGTAAAAGCCATTCTACGATAGCTCACGTCTTATCCAAATTCCACATCATATCAATATCGTTCGTTCATCAATCCGTTTCGTATCGTCTATCTCTTCGAACACGTTAGACATAATCCGACTATCAATCCTTCCAAGTCAAACACGCTACGACACAATTCATCGCTAAACCGTAATTCATATTTCACGTTTTTCCAAATCATCTATTCCAATTCACGTAATCGATCATAAGGTCATCTGACTTAACAATATGTCACGCTCCGATCTCACGCGAGTCCGATCATCCACGGTGGTTCATGAATCACCACGCAACGCTCCTGCGGAATAATCATTCTCATCGGGGCATAACTCTTATTTCGTGTCCAGACTCGTTCATTCTCGATGCACAGATTGGACCTACTCAATCCTCAAGTTATACTCAATCGTCCATCACAAGTCCTAACATCCTCGAGTACTCTTTCGCATCAAACCGACAAGTCATGACAATCAAAGTTGCCGTGTCCAAATTTTCTGAGTTCGATTATTCCCGCGACATGAATCACCATGTCAGCGCTCACGCGGAACGATCGCCCCAAATCCGACGCAATGCATGTGCGAGGCTAGAGTAGCGCTCGCGCAAGACAAGACCGTCGACGTTGTGGTTATCAACGCAACCATCAAAACACGATCACTTTTATCCAACATTCATCTCAATCAAAAACTTTAAGTATTGCATCCAACCGAATAATAGCACTTGCACGAACGTCATTCACCGAGTCCGAGTACCTCCGAGTTATCGTATGTCGATCTTTGATACGCCTCAATACCATCGATGACATGCGTAACCTGACGGTCTTCATTTGCAACGAACTTCGAGTCGTACGAATGATGCTATCGTCCGACTGGATAATCTCCTCGAATCGTTCACAACATCGATTTTCTCAATTCCGAATTCACGTATCGTTTATTCGTATATCTTAAGTCATCGACCAACGTATTTCCTCAACTCGCATTATTCCTTGCTAATTCAAACCATCGAGCACATCAATTTCAATCCTCAGAGTCGTTTGCGTAACTTCAAAGTCAAACCTTTCGTACACGCTATCTTCCCGTCGTGCTAACTTTTCGTATACTATCCGTATCAATTTCTTCAATCAAGTCATCCATTTATTCTATCGTTTAGAATTCCCATTCAACCATTTCGTAATTCGCACTATCGTTTACAAATTGTTCGAACGGTATCACGTTTGCGACTCTCGAATCATGACCATCTAAGCGCTACTCGTTCTAAGGCCTTGCGATATCATCACTTGTCGACATACTCGTACTATCCATAACTCCTCTGGTTCCGCTCGAACAATTTCTATAACGTCCATACACCACTCGGGTTCGAGCCATCCGATTTAGTCCTCAATCACGTTCGTATCGACGCACTAAGTCGTTCGTACAATCCTCAAATCCCAATTAATCCTTCGTGTACGCCTAAGCGTTAGTCTGATAACGTTCCCATCGATATACACTCCAAGTGTATTTCCGTTTCCGACCAAGCGATACTTAATATCGGTTGTGACTCGTTTGCACCAAAAGGTCGAGGTGCGCGATACGCGGACTAAGTTTTGCCGTATAACCATCCCGTATGGACTACACTCCGTGCTTTCATGCTCATTTGCTAATGTCGACGTAGGACTCGTTAGGCACGCATGCAACTCGCTAACTTTAGCACGCATTTTCTATCAACTCAAGGTCGGCACCGTTCGGCCCAAAGGCCACCTCCTATCGATTAGTTCGATTGAACGCTTGTACGAGCTTTCGAAAATATTAGACTTATTGTATGGACATGCCGAGGAACGTTTGAGAGAGAGCGCACCAACGATATCACGTTGCGGAAGCACAATTCAGAGTTTGCGAAACAACGGAGTTAAAGAATTCAATCGGTAGTCCAAGGACGTAAAGCCGTGCTCTGATACCATTATGTCACGCCCCGCTCCCGTAGGAGCGATCGTCCTCGCTAAGGCGTGATGCCGCACGAGCCTAGATTGCGCTCGTGCAAGGCGGGTTCCATAACGGCCGATTTCAGCGGCTGCGACGGGGTCGTCGCACAGAAGTCCCAAGCCGAGACATTGAACATGCAGCATAAATTTAGAACGAACACAAGTTATTCAAAGAAGCCCCTTTTATTGATATTGAAATAACGGTTACATTGGGGGCACAAGGCCAAGATTACAATCACTCAATACACTCGCCTCACATTACAAATCACTCTGCTCTCTCTCATCTCTCGATACAATACTTGAATCCAGCGGAAGCTTCGGAAGGCGATGTCCATACATTATGTCCCGTATAAGTCTGGTCTTCACGCGGCCGCGCGCTTCGAATCGCCAAGGAACTCCGTGCCTCGACGCATCCAAGCGAGCCCCGCACCACGAGCTTCTACCTGTGCCTGCACATAAACACTGTGTGGGTGTCAGTACCACTGTACTGGTGGAGTGAGCTCCTCGCCCACCCATACAAAACCGACACATTTATTTTACTTTGTGCAATACAAGCCCCTTCTCGATTGTCTTTCTATTCTTGCCTTAGGATCGATTTTAGGACCGACGCTCGGCCTATTTAGTGTCTTTAGACCATCTCCGTGTCTAGCACTAATAATGTACCCATACCTTGCCTCGTGCTTGCATTGTCAACGTACCGACTCATACTTGTCTTTCGTAATATACGCTTGGACGTAACGACTAGGTCGTGTCAAATACTTGCCCTACGACCCTTTTTGACTTAACTCGAAAATGTATAACCCAACTTGTGGAACCGATGTTGAGAACTCAAGTACGATAACGTATCTCGTGCCGAAGCACGTGTCTTTACGTATAACCGAATCGTAGGCTTTACAACACTTTGGTGCAACCGAGCACACATTTCATAATACATCACAATCGTGCTTACGCTTCCTTTGTTTCGACCGACACCGTGCATGCGGATTCGCCGCTTAGCACGCCATTTATCTATATGAAAGGCTACTGGCATGACAAGCCATCGCGGACATAGTTCGGGTAGACGGCGGGTCCTTCGATGCAAGGTAGCTAGCCCCATGGAAAGCCCCCGACTACCCACGCAATAAAAGCATGCGCTGCTATAACGTCTACCCCCTAGGATGAGTGGGCCCGGTGCCCCGGCGTATAACCAGTCTAGGCAGAAATCCTTGTCGACAAGGTGTCCAATGACCACGCACCTACGAGACATCTAAACTCACGTAAATGCATGGCCTACTTGTTGGTACGATCAGAACTATACTTAGCAACTCGTGCTCTGAATCACACTTGGCATAACGTACCTCGGGACCGCGAGACTCCCAACCGAAGGATCGCCTCGAACTTCTTAACGTGGATAGGAACGCGAGACTCCCAATCGAGGGACCGCCTCGAAACTCAACGTGGATAGGAACGCGAGACTCCCAACCGAGGGACCGCCTCGAACACTCAACGTAGATAGGAACGCGAGACTCCTAACCGAGGGATCGCCTCGAAACACCTTTGAGCTCGAGGGAACGACTACTACGTAGCCTTCCAACTTAACTTGCACAAAATGTATTCCCTAAGTGCCATGGACCTTGACTAACTTCACATCGTGCCAATCGTGGCTCGTGCCTGTAACTGACTTCTGTCTTACGCGACGCTATCGCCCAAGTAATACGTTATACGACGGCCCTTGAGATCGTGGGACTATTTGACTTGACAACCGCAGAACGAGCGGGACGGCACTTAGAATGACTTAAGTCGACCGGCATAACTTTGCCTAACTTACTCAAGCCTATAACTTAACCCGAGGGACGAGCCAAGGCTATGCCAAGCCTCGCCAGTGGAACGTGCATGCTTTTTCGAGCATTTACGCGGGCGACGCCTATGACTTAGGCTAATTCATCGTTTGTATCGAATACCAACTTTCCTTCTCCCAAGCCACGGGACGAAGGATCGAGTGTCATTTTAAAGCACGCTGAGCCGACTTCTATTGAGACCGTGGGACCACTTTTCATGTTCTAAGACATTCCGACGGGTCGGGATTATTCCCTTAGCTATGTGGATGCGTAGCTTTTATTATCAAGCCTAACTTGTGCAAGTTGAAAACACGATTTATTATGTGAAGGCAAAGATGAGGAGAGTTCACCGAAACTACCCCACCTGAGCGATGTCTTCGAGTCGTCGTTGTAAGGCCAAGTCCGAACGCCGTCGGCGTTTTGATTCCTCCGATTAACTTTGCGGGACGGGGCACTACAGTAGCTAATATTTTTTCACCTTTTTCTACTAATTTCTCAGAAGAAGAGGCAAGAAATGCTTCAAATACAGCTTGCTGGGACTGGGCTTCATGTTCCAATTGACTGATTTCAGTCGCAGTTAAAGATTGAATGTCTTCTTTCTTAGTCTTCCAGTATTTTCGGATAGTTATTTCCAACTCATCCAGGAGATATTCGAAGAAGATGCACTGAGATTCGCAACCAGCATGACGCAATGCCATGAGCGGGAAATTGATCATAGTTCGAAGCTCAGAAAAGGGCATAGCTTCGTCCTTCAAGAAACGTCTGGAGTATGTATCTAGATATGAGTAAATGATCTCTGAATACATTCCCAGAGTTCTTGCTAGTCCAGTCTCAAATCCAGGAGTCGCTGTCATCATGGAAGAAGAAGCTGGATCGTTCTCCATCCTGGGAATGGAAGTATGTGCCACTGGAGAAGTTGGCAAGTGTGAACTCCCTTCATCAGCATCAGCCTGGATAAGTGGAGCATGAGTCGAACTCATTGCTGCAGCAGTTCCTGATAGTCAAAGAAAAATAATCAGCATCTAAAGAAAAAGAAGCAGTAAAAACAGAATCTAAAATAAATTATACCAGGTTGAGGTTCATATTCTATGTGGTACGGGAGCCTTGCGTCTTCTCGTAGCCAATCCATGATGGTATCCGACACCTGCTTCATGTGGCTGCTTCCAGCTCCAGAATTACTGGGTACTGGAGCATTGTCCGGTGATTGAGCAGGTTCGGGACTAAGTTCCATTCTGTTCCCTCTGACTTTATCTTCATCATAAGGAGTAGAAGTGCCAACATGCCAGTCCTCTCCATCTTCAGCTTCTTCTTCTTCTTCAGACTCTTTTTTATCCCCGGCTTCAAGATGAGTCTCTGATCCGGAGTCCATGATGTTCACATCCTCATCTACTCCTTGAGATGGATGAATCTCAGGAACAGTGATGACAGCAAGCTCAGTATTGACTGCCGGTTCAGTCTTCTCTGGAATGTCAGTTCGAAGAATGATGTCTTGACAAACATTCTTCAACAAGTCATCAGCAGCTGATAGCTCGGACGCCGGCACGTCTTCATCGCCTCTGGCCAAAGAAATATTTTCTTCAGCTTGAGTTTTAGGAACTTCTGGCTGTTCTGTAACTTCTGCCAGGGCTGGTTCTTCTTCAGAATAATCAATTTGGTCATCCAGTGCCTGGATGACGCCCTCTGTCCCATGTTCAAATGGGATCATCCTCATCTCTGAGGGTTCAATAGCTACTCCACTTGTTGTTGGAGCAGTTGTTTCCTGAGCTTGAGCGGACTCTACCTCAGTTTGTTCAGTTGAAGCTGCCGGAAGGTGAACATCATCAGACTCTGTTTTCTCAGTAGAAGCCGTTTCATTGATTTTTGGCACAACTCCTCCACTCATAATCGTTTCTAGGAGTTCATTGCCTTTCATTTTGCTGACGGTCTTCTTGACATACTTTCTTCTCGATCTCCTTATCAAAGGAGCGTCGTCTTCATCAGTATCTTCGTCTTTATCAGCGGCATCATTTTCATCAACTGAAATGCCACCTAAAGATGAAGTAGCAGTTACTGAGACCCCTTTCTTCTTCTTCTTAGATGTCTGAAACTTAGTACTCTTTTTGGAGACGGTCTCAGATTCATCACTTCTCTTCCTCTTAGAAAGGGATACAAATATGGGAGGAAGAACTTCATCAGGAAAATTTCCCTCCTGGAATAATTCATATAGGGGCTCAACCTCCGCTGTCTCATCTACGGGTTTCGGAGAAAATTGTTGAATAACAGTCTTCTTCTTTGACCTCTTCGATGGAGCTGGGTCGTCCTCCGCCACAAAAGTCTTCAGATGGAAACTCGGCCTGAAGGTGCTCGACGAAACATAGAAGCGAGCATATGTGTAAAGCATCTTCGTCCCCGTGCTTGATAAAGGATTAGGCATAGAGAATACAACTTTTGTATCTCTAGCCGCAAAATATCTACAGGCTCGAGCTCCGTCAATAAGCCCTCCACGAGCAGAAAGGCAAGTGGTGGCGTTCCCAACGTGAAGTTGGTTATAGCCGAATTGCCTGGCAAATCGGCTTGGTAAATACGGCTCCAGATACGTCATTTCTTCATGACGGTATACTAGATGAGAGGGCCGAATTCTCTGCAACCACTGAAAGTCCACATCATCTAGTCTGTTCCCCATATCTCCGTCTATCATATTTAAGGGCATGCTCTCATAGCCCAGTGGTGGAGGGACACATTGAATGGACCAATGTGACGCTCGATTCAGGACATTTCTGTATTCTGGAAGGGTGTGAACCTTCCAAAAAGTCTCTCCAGAGTACCTCTCCAAAAAGAGACTGCCACTCCCTCCTGCCCCTGGAGGTATCAAGCCGTCATGATGGAGGAGGAGCCAACCATATAGATATGTGAAGGACATCTCTATTCGTGGGAATTCCTCGGTCATCCTCCTCTGATCAGATAGCATGTTGGTTACAAAATTCCGAAGACCTGCGTTCAGCCTACAGGTCATCGCTGATAATAAGTCTAGCTTGTAACCATACATAAGGCGCACCGCTGCAAAGATAACACCTCTATGTATCCTGTCCAGAGAGCTGGAGCCAGGAACGATGAATCTTCTTAACCACAGAGATAGAAATCCGGCCAAATGACCGTTCCTTGACAGAATCTTTCCATTCTGTCTCACATACGAGCTGAAGGTAGTTCCAGCTTTGAACTCATACCAGTCTTCAGTGATCGTGAAATCCTTGCAGTCATATTTCTCCAGTAGATAAATGATTTCACTCTCAGAGAGAGGCTTGAAGTTGCTAATCTGGTACCATCTTTTCTCGTTTATCTTCTTCTCATCCTTTTCACGGTTCATGAAAAGGTAGGACATCTATTTCTGAATGTGGTTGCCGGCTTCATCTTTAGAATTCTTGTAATACAGAGTACATGTGCCAAAATGGCACATCATCTCTTCAAATAGATGTACCATCCCTGGGTTCTGCTCCGACAAAAAGTTCAGCTCTTCTGTCGTAGGCACGTACTCCTCATACGGCAGTGAGCCTGAAGGCAGATGCGAGATGTATTCCATCTCATGAAGGGCAAAGCCCATCTCCCCTTTGGGAGTCATAAATGTCCCCGTCCTGTGGTTATACCTCTCAATCAAGGCCAGGAACAGAAAGGGGTTAGGCCTGAAGCCGTAGGATGAATTGACGATGGCGTCATAAAGGTTTATCTTCTTCAGCTCAGTCTCAAAATTCTCCAAAGCCCAGTGGACCAAAGTCCTCCACCTCACGTTCTCCTGATTCATTAAGCCGTTCATCCTCGACGTCGAATCGGTGGGGTAGAATGCATTCTTGTTTGCCATGAATTCGTTTATAAAAATGGGCATTCTAAATGGCATCAATATTGATGAGTCTTCAGGTGGTATGCATCCATGCTTCAAACCCCGAAACACTGATACATGATTCTCTGGGGCACTGAAGAATCCCTCCTTCCTGTAAATGATACGGCTCACCTTTGCCTGCTGATATTCTGTTATATGCCACGACATCTTTCTCGGATAACTGGCATGCATGAATCTCATGATAGACAAGCCCCTGGAAACCTTCGGCCAGTACATGGGTTGATTTACATCACCTTCGAAATAAAAGCAGACCTTCTCTCTAATACTCTTTGGTTGTGATTTCTGTGCTATGGCATCCCCGAACAGAAATGCTGGTTTCTTGTGGGACACCAAATCAAGACTCTGAAAGGGTTGACCATTCATCAGACAAAGTAGGGTTGTATGGTCTTGATTTGCCAATAATGACAGTCTGGCTTCTGGAAGGTCAAATTGAGGAAATTTCACATGAGATAAATCATATTTAAATGAAAAACTTAAGTGCCCTTCATAATCTGCCTCCTCACTTCGGATGTTCACTGAAGAAAATAAAAGAAGACAAGGTCAGATATGTTTCAATAAAGTCTATGTCTACGAGCCTTATGTGTGTATAGCAGTGTTCGAAGGAAATTTCAAAAGTCACGCAAACTTCAGATAGATATACTATCAAGACACGCTGAATAATTTATTCACACAGGTGTTTAATTCACGCAAAGTTCAGACAGATTAGAATGAAAGTCACGCATCATTGCCAGAATCACAATTAAGTGAAAATGACAAAGAACACACTGACAGATCAAGACTAATCTATCCAGAAGATGAATCTCAAAAGTCTGCGTGACTATTTCAACATCGACATCTCTGTCAACATATGAAAAATCATGCAGAGTCATCATGAAAGCTGCGTGACTATTTCAACATTGACATCTCTGTCAACATATGAAAAATCACGCAGAGTCATCATGAAAGCTGCGTGACTATTTCAATATTGACATCTCTGTCAACATATGAAAAATCACGCAGAGTCATCATGAATGCTGCGTGACTATTTCAACATCGACATTTCTGTCAAACATGAAAAATCACGCAGAGTCATGAGAGTCATGCTCATTTGCGTGAAACACAGAGCTTCATAAACACGAAGATGTGAAGTATGGCCGACCCTAAAGAGGGGGCATACTTGATTAATATCCTTTGCACTAAGAAGGGGGGATATATTTCTGAAGTTCATTATTTGTTTTAAGATCCTAAAATTTCTATGTGGAGTTCATCTTCATCTTCATCAAGTCATCTTCAACAGTTCGTATTCCCCCATCACTTACGCTGTATAGGAGGATGCGTGACTTCTCGTCGAGGGAGTCTGTCAGTGGTGGCACGCGAGGAAGTCGCAGGGGCTTTTCCCTTGGCCTGAGAGTCGGCTTTCTTGGGAGCCATTGCTGCTGAGAAGGGAAAGAAGAAGTCGGAGAAGATGAAGTTCGTCGGGAAGTTGAAGTTTCTCTTCTATGGATTCTCTCTCTCTAAAAGCAAGTAAAGAATGAAAGAAGTGGGTTATGGCTTATTTATAGGCTCATGAAGAATTTCAAACGGAACATCATTATTTGCCTCGATTTAGGAGCTTGATACGGGATCCTAACTGCACAGAATCCAAACAGTCCAATCATTTAGGAGTAAATATCTTTTTAAAGTCATCTCAGCGTGACTAAATTTATTTTATCATCTCGATTTCAAAGTATTTCGAAATAATTTATCATTTTTTGAAAACTTTGAAGGGGGTTTTGTAGGCCTTAAAAATGAAAGTCACGCTGAGTTGATCAGGATAAAGTCTAAAAGTCACGCTGAGTTGAGCAGGACAATGTCTAAAAGTCACGCTGGGGACAGCTCATCATTTGTCAGAGTGTCATTATGACAGACAGCACGACAGTCGAAGAATGTCTTCTCGTATGCCACGTATGCACGGAACTCGAGAGATCACAGCCGACTATTGTGTGACTTTTGAAATCTTCTTCAACAAGACTCAGCCTTCATCAAGTTTGCGTACCAAAAGAGCTTCTTGTCATTTAATGCGACTGACAAGGTAATCACTGTCAGAGATTTTGTGTCAGTCGAGGCACGTCGAATCAAGACAGCTGGCAGTCCTACCTCAATCTTGCGTATATTTTGAGCCTTCTGGCTCAAGTCTGCGTGTATTTTGAACTTCTATGTTCCTTCCTCAAGTTTGCGTGGATTTTGAAGCTTTTTGCCCCAAGTCTGCGTGGATTCTGAAGCTTCCTGCCCCAAGTTTGCGTGGATTTTGAAGCTTTCTGACCCAAGTCTGCGTGGATTTCGTCCTCAACGAGCCTGCGTGGATTTCATCAAATTGGAGTACGTGGCAGCCATGCCACTGATCTCTCACCTGCGTGTCCTGTAACTTGCACACGACTCATGCATGATTGCCATGTGTCCAACAGTTACAGGCCACGTCCAGTAACTGCTCATAACCTTGTGTATGTTAAATCCTGCGTGATTTTCAACTATGTACAGGCTGTGAAGACAGTTATCCTTTCAATTATTTTTGACTCTATAAATAGGGTTCTCTTCTCATTCATTGGACAGATATATAGATATCTAAATTGTTGTTGCATTTTTGAGAGCTTTTCTTCTTCGCATCGTCTAAGGGATAAAGTGATCGTCTTCTAGATCAGATTCCTACAGTTGTAATTTTCCCAGAAACACAATAAATAAAGTGAATTTATTTATGGAAAACAACAGAGTTCGGCCAGAACTCTGTGTTTTCGTGACAGAACAGTTCTGGAACCAAGGGGGCAGAGTTCGCCAGAACTCTGCCTCCCCTGTTCCAGAATGTACTATGGTAGCTCCTGAGATTCTTCTTCGTCTCCGAATGGCCTCGTCACCTCTCTGAGCTTCCCTGACACCCAGACGACGCTCGTCACACTCTAGGGTCTTCCCACATAGGTTGGGAACCCCACCTACACTAATATTTCTCCCCCTTCACAACTATGTGGAGGAGGTCGTCATCTCGACGATCTGCCAGCAGAACTCAAAATTTTTCCTTGGTAGAATCTTGGTGAACATATATGCTCCGTTATCATCTGTATGAACCTTTTCAAGCTCCACATCCTTCTTCTCAACCACATCCCGTATCCAATGATACCGAGTCTCGATGTGCTTGGACCGGCTGTGACAGGTCTGATTCTTCACAGGGTGAATAACACTCTGATTGTTGTAAAGCAAAGTATACTGCTCTTGCTTCAGCCCCATTTTCTGTAATAGCTTTTCATCCACAATAACTCCTTACAAGCCTCCGTCGTCGTAATACACTCTGCCTCTGTCATCGACAAGGCAACACACTTCTGCAACCGCGACTGCCACGATACCGCTCCTCCAGCAAACCTCATCACATAGCCTGCCTCGTGTCAACATCTCCAGCCATATTAGTGTCGGTATATCCAACCAGCTTCGTCTCGTCACCACTAAAAGAAAGTCTCCAATCGGCAGTGAGCGAAGAGCCTCACCCAATAACTACTCATGCTGTTGGGAGCAACTCCATGTAACAGATCCCCCATAACTGGATCCTGTGCGATGTCATCTGAAAACTGCTAAAAGTGAAATGACTCTAACTCAGGCAATTACTCAGCTTCAGAAGGTGTCTCAAAATCCTAAGTGTTGGTCATGGTCTGATCCTCGACGAATACCACATCCCTGCTTCTGTAGAGCTTTCTTTCCACTGGGTCGTAGAGTCTATAGTCAAACTCATCCCAATTGTAGCCGAAAAAGATGTACCGCCTCGTCTTCGGCTCAAGTTTGGACCTCTCATCCTTCGGTATATGCACGAAGGCCTTACAACTAAACACTCGCAGGTGATTGTATGACGGTTCTTTGCCGTACCATACTTGTCAGGCACATTACCCTGCAAAGGAGCACTAGGAGATAACATAAGCAGCTGTGCGAAGAGCCTCACCCAATAACTGCTTGGCAAATTTGCTTTTGACAGCAAACACGGCACCCTCTCCATCAGTGTCTTGTTCATGCGCTCCGCTACACCATTGAGCTGAGGTGTCTTGGGCGGAGTCTTCTGGTGTCGTATCCCTTGCTCTCTGCAATAAGCATCAAAGGGATCAATGTATTCGCCGCCGTTGTCGGACCGAACACACAATAACTTCTTGCCCGTCTCTCTTTCAACAGAGCCCTGAAATTTTTTGAAAGTGGGCAGCACCTGATCCTTGGTCTTTAAGGCATAGACCCAAACCTTTCTGGAACAGTCATCAACAAAAGTTACAAAGTAAAAAGTACCACCAATAGATTTTACCTTCATAGGACCGCAGACATCCGAGTGAATCAACTCGAGCAACGTCAGCTTCCTTGAACTTGGGTAACTTTGGAAAGACATCCTATTTTGCATTCCAGCTAAGCAGTGCGTGCACTTCTCCAACTTTGTAGACTTGAGCCCTGGAATCACCTTCATGTTCTCATCCTCTTGTTGCTGATATGGCCAAGCCGTCTGTGCCACAACTCGGTAAACATATCAGAAACTACGTTCACCTCCTGTGTCCCCTGTGCGCTCCCCTCCATATAGTAGAGACCGAACTTCTTGCTTCCTTTAGCAATCACCATCGAACCTCTGGAAAGCTTCCATTGACTATTCTCGAAAAGACTGAAGAATCCCTCGTCATCCAACCTTCTAACCGACACCAGGTTGAAACGGATATCAGGGACATGATGAACATCTTTGAGAACAAGAACTGTGTCACGCCCCGCTCTCGTAGGAGCGATCGTCCTCGCTAAGGCGTGATGCCACACGAGCATAGATTGCGCTCGTGCAAGGCGGGTTCCATAACGGCCGATTACAGCGGCTGCAACGGGAACGTCGCACAGAAGTCCCAAGCAGAGACATTGAATAAGCCAGCAGAAATTTAGAACAAAACACAAGTCATTCAAAAGATGCATTTTATTGATATTGAAACAAGGATTACAATGGGGCACAAGGCCAAGATTACAAGTCACTCAAGCTCGCTCAAGCTCACTCTTCTCATATTACAAGTTACTCAGCTCTCTCTCATCTCTCAATACAAGTCTTGAACCAGCGAATGCTTCGGAAGACGATGTCCATACATTATGTCACCGTATTGGGAGTTCTATTTAATAAGTTTGTGTATAGTTGAACTCGGCTCTAACTGATTAACAAAAGAACATGCAAAGAAAACATGTCTTATAGAATGTTGACCATTCCAACATCCCAGCCAGTCACCATTGACTACTTGGACACCAAGAAAGGATAATCTATCAATAATGTCAGCACCCTATACATCATTCAGTCAGCACTCAGAAGGTGCCATTGCATCAGTCCTATATAAGAACTTTGGATGTCCCCATGCACTTGCCATATACTAAATACCATTCGATCAGAAACACTCATACTTGTGATCGAGTTCTTGCAATGGCACCTATGGGGGTGGACCTGGCCGAGATATATGTAATGAAGAAGCAACATAAAGAGAGGATATCAAAGAGAAGTGAGGAGAAGCAGGAAGAGAAGGGTTCTAGTGATCAGAAGAAGAAGAAGGAGAAGAAGGAGAAATCCATATGGAATTTCTTTAGAAAGAGTAAGAAAATCCATTCAAACGTGATCGTCTCATGACGTGCATGCGACCAGCTAGCGACCAAAAGCAAGAGCTATAGTATATATAGTCCCTTGGTGTTCATGAAATTTGTAGTGGAAGTTTGTAATTAGTTATGTTGTTTGAATAAACTCTTTGAAAGAGGAGAGCTACATGACATTAGAAGCATTTGCAAGTTTTTGTTAATTATGTAAACTCTACTGTATTCGTTTATTCTCCATGTACTGTTTGTGGAGTAGCTTTGTTTAAGTAAGTTTCTTTTTTGGGAGATCATTTATTTGTGGGCATTACATATGGTTGTTCAAAAATGCTATTTGGCTCCCCAATATTTTTGGGTGATATCATCTCCCATTATGTGGCATATGACATGGCTGATGACATGACAGTTGACATGAAAAAACTAAACATTAAAACTAATATTAAAATTAATATTAAAATTAATATTAATATTAATATTAAAATAAATATTAATATTAATATTAAAATTAATATCAAATTAACATCGACATTAATTTTAAAATTTTCATTAACATTAATATTAAAATTAACATTAACATCAAATTAACTTTAACATTAAAATTAATATTAACAATAAATTAAAATTAGCATTAGTAACATTAAAGCTAATATTAAAATTGATATTAATATCAAATTAACATGAATATGAATATGAATATTAATATTAAATTAAATTAGCATTAACATTTACGTTAACATTAATTTTTTTTTTGGATAATTAATTTTTTGGGTTAAAATAATGACATGTCAGCTGCCATGTCAGATGGGAAGATGGCATCACCCAAAATTTTTGGGAGCCAAATAGCATAATTGATGATTGTTACTCTCTACTCTTGGGTTATTATTGGTTTCCAAAATCAGAAACTTGAAAAACTAAAGTCATTCATTTGATGTATTTGGATGTCAATGAAAAATATGATAAAAACAATAATTTTTAAAAGAAAGAAAAATATGGGAAAAAAAATTGTTCTCTTGTTCCATCGCAAGGATTCACTTTTCCTAAATTTTCTGCATTTTTACAAAAAATTCGGGACCGAGGATCGCGGAGGCATTGGTTGCAGATTCTTGGCATCAGGATATCGAGACGATCTGGATGCAGTAGGGGTACCGACGGAGGATCGAGTAGCCATGGTAAGGTACTGCAGGATGTTACCCGAGATTGGTGGACGGCTCAGGAGATGTCCTTTGTATCTCCTATGTTGTCGGCGATCGTTAATAGTGAGCAGTTCCATGTGAAGTTCCTTAACTCCACCTCTCGCTACGAGCTTCAACATATGATTCATCAACCTCCGTCAACACTCGAGGTCCGTGGACCAATATACAGCAGAGTTCTTGTAACGCCCCAGTCCCAAAATACGTAGGACTAGGAACGTAGACATGCCAGCTGTATTCATACGAAGTATACTCCAATATATGGAAGCCTCGTATAAATACATAAGCTGTAAAATGCAGTAGAACCATAACTAATCTCATCCACACAGAATAAATGAATAAAAGATCATATAATGAGAATGAATTTGTCTTGATACAATATGTTGGGCGGAGACAAATCCACTACCAACAAAATAAGAAAAAGTACATAGAAAATGAAATGAGTGGCGAGCGAAGCGAAGACGATCCAAGTGCAATCATCCTCGAGAAATAGCAATGAACACGGTTAGAGCTAAAGCACCTGCGAAAGACAATAACACACACCTGGAGAGATAACCAGGTCCTCAGAGGGACGTAACAAGACACATAATATCATGCCATATGAACTAAATAAATATTGCTCAAATAAATAAGTAAATCGAATTATAACATGTTCCAATACGCACCTACTGAATGAGCGTACCATCCCCCTAACCAAACAAGGACAGGAGATGGAAAACTAATTCACGGTAACGTATCTTTCCATGCTATGAATCCAATATAGTATCCGGACCCCAACAAGGTTCAATACCTTCTCATCGGAGTAGTAAGTCACACATACAACCAAACAAGGACAAGATGTGATAAACTAATCCGCGACAAGTTATTGTTCCAAGCCACGGTCAGATACAAGTACCCAAACCAAAAGTACTCGTACCTAACGGATAGGGTAGCCTACCGTTCTAAGTGAAATGTAGTTAAGAACAATCCTTCCTGCACATGGGCCCTGGCTGAATATGATCGACGTAGTCCCCCTTGGGCACCAGAGCTCCCATCAGTAAGAGCATGACGTTCCGCAGAATCGTCAGTGGCCGTCAGTAATCATGGGTAATCTGACCCGCGTCTCCGGCGGAGCTCACGGGTTACAAAAGGGAAAGTGCATCGAAGCCCATACGCTAAGGAATTGTCCTCCCCGTCCAATGCCTACTGTGTTGTATCCACAACACAAACCACTATAACCGCTAAGTCAAACTAGGATGCAATCTCTATTAGCGGTTATTCCTATCGCACGGCTTGTACGTACTGGTGGCCAGCCAATCACGCACTTCCGTGTTCTACATGCGACACACAACTTCGTGTTACAACGTGTCAAAGCCAATGAATGCAACACACATGGTGGTCCCTTAAATCTAGGTTTAATTTGTAAGAAAATAATACACAGCAAGAAATATAAATGAACAGTAAGTTCTAACAGTTATGCCATGTATCACAGTTTATTTTGCATAAAAAAATAAATAATGCATAAAATATGAGCTAAAAATAATTAAACAGCGAATGGCAAGGTGTCTTGCCTGGTAGGACGTCTGGTGTATTGCAATGATCAAGCTGGCATGAACCGTGACTTTGGTGCAACAACTACACATGGGGACCTCTGTTGGTGGTACAGATCGGTGCATCGGGTCCAAAACGGTCAATTTAGTTTAGGGTCAATAGGTGGAGGAAAGGAATTGGCAAAGGAATAGAAGATCGGGATATGGCTAGCAAGGGACAAGGTTGGATATTCGAGAGGATTGGTAGAAATAAATAAACTATTTTAGAAAATAATTATATACTTAAACTAAGTTTTTATTACTCCCAATACTACAAAGAAATACTTGAAAAATATATTTATTTATTTCTTTGACTAAAACTAATTTTGTGAAAATATATTTTTTAGACCAAACCATATTCTTAAAGTACCATAATAATATCTACGCTTCGAAATCCAGTTTTGTAAATAAATATAGGCCAAGCCTAGTACTATTTTATGACAAATATAATTTTAGGAGGATATATGTTTATTCTAAAATAATTATACTAGAAAAATTTACAACAATAAAAATCTTAATACTAATTGCTATTTAAGGCTATACTACTTAATGGTATGTACATTGTATGTAAAAATCTAATGTAGTAATAATAATAATAAATAATAAATACAAGAAAACAACATAACTTATAATTATACTAGGAAATAATAATAATAATAATAATAATAATAATAATAATAATAATAATAATAATAATAATCATAATAATGATAATAATAACTGAGAGTTTATAAGGAAATATAAATAATAATAATAATAATAATAATAATAATAATAATAATAATAATAATAATAAAGAAAGAAATGAAGCAAACGAAAATCTCATAAACTTCACTACAGATGCTGGCAGCTTCTCGGGATGGTGGGCTGTTCTCTGTTAGTACAGAAACTTAAGAAAAACCAAAATAGAGAAGAGAGAGAAAGAGGAGGGCGACTGAGAGAGAGATCGAGAGAGAGAGAGGGTGCTGGGAAGGAGAAGGAAGAAGGCGAAGGGGAGAAGAGGCGGTGCGGCAGAGGAAGATCGGAATCGGGAGGAAGTGGAGATCCGACGGACGGAGGAGAAGGGACAGAGGGAGCGGGCCGGTCGGCGGTCGACCGGTTTACCGCGGCACGGACGACGGTCTGGCGGGGCGGACGGTTTCGAGAAGAGGGCGTGGCGCGTTGGGCGAGGCGGCCGGCGGGAGGCGGTTAGTTCGGAGAGGGGTTCGGCGACTAGGGCACGCCGCGGCCGGAAGAGAAGGGCTACGACGGGCGGCTCGCGGTGGCTCCAGTACGGCGCACGGCGGCGGCATTCGCGGCGGAGACGCGGCGGCGGCCAGAAAGGTATGGGTTAGAGTTAGGGTTTTGATTTTCTTCTTCTTGTTGGTGGTGGTGATTTGGGCGGTGGTCCGGTGGTGGTTCGGGTCATCGGAGCGGGGATAGCTGCGGGGATAGGGCGCCGGTCGTGGTGGTTATGATGATGGCCGTGGTGGTGGCGAGACGGTGGTGACGGCGTTGCTGGGTTGGGGTGGCGCAGGCTGATGGCGGTGTGGTTTGGTGTTGGTGACGGTGATGGGATGCCGGAGATGGCAACGGTGAGATGGCCGGGGCTGCGGAAGTGGTTGTGCGGAATTGGTTGTGGTGGCGTGGTGTGCCGGGTGTGCGGCAGTGGCGGTGGCGGTGGTCACGGTCGGGACGCTGAGGTGGTGAGGTCGGGAAGGTGGTCGGAAGACCCGGTGGTTCTGGTGATGTCGATAAAAGGGGTAGCTGGTGACGGTAGGGGTTCGACGGTGACGGATACGACCGGGGTCGGGATAGATCGGGCTAGGGATAGGGTTAGGATTTGGTAGGAATTCATTGATGTCGGGAGGTGTCCGACACGGGGAGGGGAAGATAATGTAATTGTAAATGTATTGGAATAAGAATTTGATGGTGGAACACGGACACGAGGCACGCACAATTTGTTTGTGGAATTTGGTGGATGAATAATGAATTGGAGGAGTACCTGCCTATTTATAGGATGTGGAAATTCTCAATTAGATATGGATTAGGATTTAATTTAAACCCCAAAAATAGATAATACGCAATTTAATTTAAAATCCATCAATTCCAAATCCAAATAAGAATCCAATTTAAATCTAATTAGATTCTTTTAGTTTAAATCAAATCAATAAATCAAATTTTAATTATTTAACAATTTAAATAAATATATAAATTCAAATCAAGGTTTAAATTGCCATAATAATTTCAAAATATGGTTTCCAAAAATACTATAATATTAATTTCGAAAATATCTTATTATTTATTTAAAAAAAATAAGCTAATAATTAATTATGTAAGCATAATTATTTATACGAAATTTTGCTTTCTAGCATACAATGAAATATAATTTATTATTAATAAATGATAGAAAGAAAAGGCTTAAAATAACAAACTTAGAAATTTTGTAAAATGGCAAAAATAATTACTATATATATATATATATATATATATATATATATATATCAATTCAAAATAGAAAACGTTTTTCTAAAAATATGTACGCTCGCACATATTCGCACTCGTCGAGCAATTTTGAAAAACAAAATTTCGAGCGCGACATATAATACGACTACGTGGCGTACAATACAAAATTTTAAATCCATGCAAATTTAATAATAAAAAAATAGTAAAAATTTAGGGGTTTTACAGTTCTGCAGGTTGAGTAGACTCACATATATCGTTCATGGTGGCTTCAGAGATAGAGCTCAGAGGTTTGCAGCAGATGTTGTCCACTAATAATCTTGTGACATTCGATTATGTACTCACGTCAACCATAGATCATGAGCCTCTTGCAGAGCTCGAGGTTGGCAAATATGATCGTCATAAGAGGGTCATCTTGCCAGTCATTGGCTCCATCACCAGGAGTTAGAGCAGTTGAGTTAGGGGCACGACCTCTTAGAAGCCTATATATAGAAACCCTCTCCTCTTTTTTTTTTTTTTTTTCATTCTTCACTCCATTCTATTCCATTATAGTATTTTGATAGAGAGGAAGTGAAGTATTGCGGAAGGGAAGCCCGTGCGAAGACGACCAACCACTACAATTAATAAAAGACAAGTACGAGGAAGGCTATTCAACTGAAGATTCATTCGACAGAACGAGTAGGCATTTCGTCAAACGGTGAGTGGACGAAGCTTTTCTTTTCATAAGTCTTTCACGTTTAATAAAGAGATAAAAAAATAGTTGATTTTTGTGTTCTTCATGTTCGTGATAGCGCTTTCTTAAATGATTTTGTGTTAGATCTGAAACAGATCGTTAGATAGAAATCTCGATCTCTACGATAACACGAGTTGATAAAAGCAACTTAGTAGGTGAAATAAAGATCACCGAAATTCTGTTGGATTGATAAAAATAACTTAGCAGGCGAAATAAAGATCACCGTAATTCTGTTGGATTGATTAAGATCAGTATTGCTGGGGTGATAAAGATCACCGTTGCTCAAAGCAAGATTCGCCCGATTGCGATCTGCTCTCAGGAACCAGCAAGTTCGAAAGAACTTCTGGAACGCTCACTGTCACATCTTTTCTCGAACTCGAAGAACTCCAAATGACTCCAATGGCAATGGTGGCACAGCTCTCTTCGTCTCTTAATTTCAGCGTAAGTTCTTAATGAATGTACGAAGAGAATATTTATAGAGGAGGGCCGAAACCCTAATCCTAATCCTGGTCGTAACTGATTAAAAAAAATAGGAGCGAATAATGGAAAGATTTGAACGAATTAAATTCAGATCCCACAAAATATGGATCTGATTAATTGACACAATCTTTCCATAACCGCTTAAATCTTCCAATGAGCCACATCATTAACCGCATGTGCCCCTTAGCCCACTTAGCCCGTCAACGCGCGTGTAGCTACGCGTAGCTGCGCAGCAGCATAGCAACGCAGCAGCACCGCAAGCGCGCAGTACCGCAAACGCACAGGCGCGTAGTGTAGCACCGCAAACGCGCAGGCGCGCAACGCAACATTGCAAGCGCGCAGCTGCACCGCAGTCCCGCGGCTCCTGCGCATCTCCTGTGCGTGCACCTGCACGGCCCCTGTATTATTTTAAGAATCAGTAAATGAGTATTTCTGTAAAATCAGTGTCCATAAAGAATTGAACTTGGACCACTTAGGTTAATCTAGTGTTGAACCAACTGGTTGAACCGATTTGACCCGACCCAGTGCTTCGTCTAGGTCGATCTCCGGTCCGATTTTAATTGGTTCGCAAAATCAGGACCTTGAAAAATGAAAGCCATTCATTTCATATATTTGGATGTTAAAGAACAAGATGATAAAAAAAACTAGTTTTCAAAGAAAATAAAAATATGAAAAAATTTGTTTCTTCCACCCAACCCAATGATAAACTTTTTCTTCCATTTTTTTTTCCAATTTTTTGCATTCTCAAAGATATATTCTGACGATATGTTTGGTCATTCTAGACAGAAAAATAAAATTGATAACAATTGTTATTTTTCAAACAAAAAAGAAAAATAAAAAGAAAATAATTAATTTTATTTCCGCGAACCATTAGGCCTTCTAGTTAACATTATGCAAAAGTAGAGTGAGTAAAACTATTTATTGTGGTTTGTGGATATACCAATCAGCCCAACATTTCATAAAGAATTTAAACAATTAAAATACGTACATATTGGCATATTATAATAATATTCTTAATTGTAAGATATGGTTACCAATCATTGTTAACCTGTAAGTCACTCATGGTGATTGATGTGTGTCGAGATCAAAAATAAAGAGAAGCAAATTAAATTGTGTTTAGATGCAAAAGAAAGAAAAGTTGCATTAAGGATCTAATTCTTCTTTGGTGAGGATCAGAAAGAAGACGCCCTTATATATATATATATATATATATATATATATATATATATATATATATATATATATATATATATATATATATATTCAGTCCTGAACATGTCACTCTAGAATATTGATATGAAAATAATGCTTTCTTGCTTAATTTGGAAAGTTTTTCTTTGAGCTAGTAAGCAGCATATGTGCTTAATATTTCCAACTCACAAATAGTACATCAGGAGTAATTTGACTTGTACAATTTCATCTTTCAAATTGGCTTCAAATGCATAATCCGAGGAATAATTCTGAGAATTATGAAATTACGGTAGAATTAGAGTCGATGCTGTTTCTAACATTCTAAGGGCTCTATATAAATACTAAAAATAATATTTTTAACCACTTTCAAAAAAGGATAGGTTTTTTTTGATATTCTAAGAATACTGTTACTATATTTTCTAAAAATTGGAAACATAAATCTAATTTATTTTATTTTACTAATAATAAATACATGGGTTAATTTTTTTGGGACCTTTCAATTTTTCAGATCCTATACAATTATACAACTTGCACATGTGTAGAAATGACCTGAATCAATTGAGTTATGAAATTTAAATGTGGACGTAGTATGTTAAGATACCTCCAACTAAGTCAAACTCTAAAATTCATAACACATCCACACGCCTCCCGCAAATTAACTTGCTTGAAGTCACACATAATTTTGAGACCAAATTGTTTTACCAATCCAAGAAACTCGGCCCTGTTTGGATGTTATTTTAAAATCACTTTTCTGCGTTTAAAAGCAAAAAAGTGACAAAAGTATGTTTGGACAACTAAACTTAGAAAGAAAATTTGAAATTTTTTTCCGGGAAGGAGTTGTTATAACTCAACTTTGAAAACGTAGCTAAAAGCTACTTTCTGAGCGCTCCTTCCAAATTATTGCGGGCCTCACCCCCACCCCTCCCAAGTCCCCAACTCTCTCTCTCTCTCCTCATTCCTTCTGCTCAAAAACCTTCTCATTCTGCTCAAACGTCCTCGGCTTCTCCCAACTTCTTCTAATCTCCCCTTCCCGTCACTACTAAAATCTGTCAAATCAGCGACGCCACAAGACGTCGCTAAATCGGGGAAATACGTCGCTAATATCGATTAGCGACGTATTTAGCAACGTTTGTACGTAATCGCGATTAACCTAGTCGCTAAACATGAAAACGTCGCAATACGTCGCTATTGCGACGATACTTAGCGATGCGGACACGTCGCTAATTCAGCGACCACCGGCGACGGAAAACGTCATCATTTACCGACGTAACCTAGCGACGTTGAGCGACTTAACATGCATCGATGCTGATCTGGCTTGAGAGCCAAATGGCGACGTTCTGCGACTTTTTGACGTCGTTATAGTACCGACATATAGCGACGTGTAGCGACGTCCTACGTAGCGACGTTTAGTGACGATCAGCGACGGTATTCATCACAGTTAGCGACGTGCCTTATATTTACTTAGCGACGTTTCCTTCGTCGCTGGACGTCACTGAGAGTCGCTGAACGTCGCTAATAATAAAAAAAAATAAAAAAAATTACAGCATTTGCAGCATCCCCTGCAGCATTTGCAGCATCCCCTACACCATTTGTTACAACAACGACGGTGTATCACGAACACAGTATCAAACAACACATATACACACAATCACAAACACGTTTGAAACACAATCTCATCAATCAACACAGATATATGAAAATTTGTAACAACAATGTCAAACATAATGGTCCACATAAGAATAATGTATGTATAACCACATAAAAGACCCAACAATGGGCCATCACACAACAATATATATGTCGACAACGGCTGATCAGGAGGAGCATCACCGCTCCTGGAAAGAAGGTAAGCATACTGCTCCGGTGTAAGAACCACCGACGATGATGAAGGAGGATGCAATACAACCGCTGGAGAAGGAGGCAGTGTAACCGCTGGAGATGGGTGCGTCCGCGTCTCCTCTAGGGCTCGCAGTCTGGCGCTGCATTGCTCCATGCAAGCCGCTATCCTAGTAACGGTGTCGTGAATGGACTCCTGTGTCCCCTGTACTTGCTGTATGGTGCGCTCGAGCTCGTCAAAGCGTGTGGTGACCGACGCAGTGTCCTCTTGCGCCTGAGGCCCTTGCTGCTCAGCAATCCTCCTCAATATATCGTCGTGCAGCTCAACAATCTGGCGGACAATGGTCTCCTCGACTCGGGATGACTCGGCCTTTGACGGCTGTGAATGCGCACTGGAAGAGGGAGCCCTGGATGCCTGCGTCGCAACAAATGTGCCGTAGGACCCCGTACCGTAGTACGTACCCCTCTGAAGACCACCAACAGCGGTCTTCCAGAGCTCGTCCTCCGACTGAGGCGGAGAGGGTTGCGATGTACCAACCCCTCCCTCTGCCTGTGCACTAGCACTCGCACGCTCATCACGTAGCCTAACATACTCTTCCTAGAAATCATTGTGCATATCTATACATCAGTACTTACCTAAATTAGCCTAATAAACGTCTAAAATATTTAATTATTATTAAGTATATGGTTATCTGTATATTCTTCAAGTTGAGTTAAAAATTAATGTCACGTCCCAGAACCATAATACTGGAGAGCGGGGGCGTACATAGCCATCTATGTATATTGAAATTAAATTCACCTCGCTATACGGTCACGGCTGTCTAGATATGAGGGTTTACTACAAGCCAACGGTCTCTTAAGGTCAAGCCTATTGTCTCAATCTCAAACAAATAATATAATTACAAGATGTTAGACCACCAAATATACAATAAAAGGCGTCCCAAATATTACATATTCAGTTGATCATGAAGCTAGTCGTACAAAATGCGAGGACTAGCAAGAGTTTAGTCATACATGATCAACCCTAGGATTTGTTAATCATGTTACAGCCCGTAGGCAGACAGTAAGTAAATGTGCATCGAGCTAACAGGTGCTCGTCGGCTAAACGTCTCAAAAGAATAATTTTTACAATAGAGTGAGCGAAACAAAATAGAAAATCCACTCGTAGCCCGGGTTCGTTCTAATCGCCACCATCGGGCTGGAGGTTCGGTAGATCCTCGGGTGCTGTTCCGAAATCTGGCCACACAAAGCCAGCTGGGTCAAACCCCAGAAAGAGCAAGTGCCACAAAGGAGGCCACGAAAATAAGAACAAAACCAGCATATCAGAACATAAGAAATAGAAGAAAATGCAAGTAATAAAGGTACAACAGGACAATAAACGACTAGGAACATGGAACCATTCCGGGAGCCAGATTACAACCCGTAAACCAAACGAGGACCGGGGTTGTAACCTTTCGCCTGAATAGCCATTGTCTCTATTCATTTATTGTTAAGGGTAAGTAGAACAATCATGTACAGGAGTGCCAGGTATAGGGACTAGACAAGACTTAGACAGGGCTAGACGACATCCATTCACAAGCGGCCAAGCAATTACTACGGCTTACTACTTTAACTAACTAGGGTTATCACAAGCCTAATTACTAACAAGATGCAAATGAGAATTTTCTAGTCCCAAGCCTGCAGACTATCCAGTTATCCTTCCGCGGGTTGAGAGTATGGTTGGGTACATCGCCCAGGAGACGATATACCCTTAGGTAACTTAGAGGGTGCAACACATGACAGTATGCTGGAAATGTGCTCTACTCATCGGCAAGCTACAAGTCCAATTAAGGCGCCCAGATAACGAGATTGCCTATGACTGGAAATTCTTCATGTTCTAGTTTAATCTAATCATTAGCCTAATCCATATTAGCGCGAATCCCTGGCCGTGGGAACCAGGGAGTCACGTCCTAGACATGATGCAAGACAAGACAAGTGGATTGCACAAGCAAGCAAGCAGGAACACCCACGGTGTCAGAGTTAGTTACAAGAGTCAAGTTAGCTATCGTAACGATATCAAGTCAAGTCAAGTTACACGTCACAAGTCATGAGTGCGCCGCCACGGGCCACTATCTAATATCTGATTGCAGAGATTAATCACGAATCTCAGGTTATAAGTTATCGGGTCACTATCAAGAAGATCAGAGGTACTAAAATCATACTTCACAGAAATCAGGAAAAATGTATTAGTCATAAGCAAAATCATCGAAAACCGTGCCAGGTCGTGTTGGGTCAAGATAGTCGCCCTGTGTGGGACAAGTTCTCAAAACCCAATCTACAAAAATAGAAGCCAAGTCCAAGAAATAAACCAAACCATCATGGGCAAGTGGGTTGCGCAGAGGGTGGATGGTGCTGGGGTCAAGTGCGCAGGGGTCGAGTGCGCCGGGGATGGATGGCGCAGGGGTCAAGTGCGCAGGGGTCGAGTGCGCCGGGGATGGTTGGCGCAGGGGTCAATGGCGCATGGGCCGATGGCGCATGGGCCGATGGGGCATGGCCGATGGGTGGATGGGCCGATGGCGCATGGGCCGATGGCGCATGGCCGATGGCGCAGTTCGCCAAGGGGCAAGCTGCGCTGGTCAGCACTGCGCTAAAGAGCGCTGGCCGAGGGAAGGATGCGCAGTTCAGCACTGCGCTAAAGAGCGCAAGCTGAAGTCTTCTTCTCCAGGCCGAGAGGAAGCATCAAGAACACAAAAAATTTAATTCTTCATATCTTGGCCAAATCAAAACGAAATCTGGATTTTTAAGGTTCTATCTTGTGTAAAATTGAATTCTCTTCCACATGGAAGCCTCAAAACAAGCAAAAATCAAAGTTTAATAGATCAAAATCAAGAAAATTCGAAAATAATTAAAACTTAGATCTAGAACAATGGAGACTCCAAATCACAAAATGCCAAGTTCTAATGTTGTTCTCCATGGCCTAATCTAGCTAATGGACAAATAAAATGTGGTACTTATTTGGTGGCAAGGTGCACTTGCCTATGGTGTTGGTGTTGTGTGGAGGAAGGAAGAAGAAGATGGAAGAAAAATAAATGAAAGTAAAGAGGAGAGAGAAAAGTTAGGTGGGATTAAATGAGGGTGGGTTGTGGTGGAATGAAGGTTGAGCATAGGCTAAGGTGTTCCAAGCATATTAAACCAAACCAAACCAATCCTACTCCACAAAATAAAACCAAGCCATGTCAAAACCCATTTTACGAGAAAACCCAAAATCTGCAAGTCAAGCCAAAATACAATTACAGGCCAAAATCCGAGAAAAGAAAATACAAGTCCGAAATACATGCAAGCTTAATTCAAATACGTATCCCGAATATGGGCATTACAATTAACGAAATCTAAATTAGTACTTACATAGCTCTGAGTAGCCAGGTCGTCGATGAGCTTTCCGTCCTTCCGATGGGTGGCCAGGAAGACGGTCACCATGTTTGCGTCCTCACCCCTCTTCACCTGCGAGTTTGTTATATTTTATTCTTTAGTAAAATAGAAAATTATATACTCCTGCTTTCAATAAAATCTTATATTTTACAATAAATTATATACCAGATGACGAAAATGCTCCGTCATAGGAATCGATCCACCACACCACTTTTTGGCCACGTCCTAGCTGCCTTCGCCTTCTCCGACCACTCTCTGTACCCGGGCTCCTCAAATCGAGCCCTCATCGTGGTCCACTGGTCATGTGTGATCAACCAGCAATCGACTTTTCGGAGCGGTGACGAGCTTTCTGATCGTCAATTGCATCACGGATCAACTTGGCGGCGACGGCAGGAAACTGCCTCTCAATCTGCTCGGCCCGGTGTGGTAGATAAAAATAAGTCCTCTACAAGAATTATAAATTAAAATAATAAGTTCTAAAAAATGCTTAAAATTATATTAATCATACTAAATTAACTATCTTTAGTTACCTTGAAGTGGGCAAACCAGAATGCCTTCCTCTCTTCCGAGGCATCTGAGTAGTTGATCCACGGATCCCCATAGTTGGACCTTAGAAAGGTGCCCAACGCTCTCTGTACCGACGAGGGACGATATCTGTATACAACGATAACCGACGTATTAATAAATATATATAGATATACAGACATGCATAAAATATTGATTTAACTTACTTCGTAGGACCGTCGGCCCAAATCTCCATCCTCGTCTCGTCCTGAGGTGCGCATGGAGGGTCGCTCTGGTATGGATCCGCCCGGACGGGAGTAGGGACTACCTCCTCCACCTGCTCCCTACCCGCCATGCTGCTGTCAGCGGTAGGAAGGCTAGGGGAAGTAGTATGATCAGCAAGCCTGGAACTGCTCGTCGCAGGTGTACTGCCACCCGGACCTGAGACCGTATGGTACAATGGAGTGCTCGGGTCAGACGGTGGTCCAGAGCCATCCTCTGGTAACGGAGCTCTCTGTCTACCTAAGGACACGGATCGTCCTGGCCTATCTCCGCGTCGTCCTGAGGTGCCTCCGTGTCGTCCTGCCATGTTGATAATAACATTGGTGTTCATAATTTAAGACTACATAAATATGAATACATCAAAATCACAGTTTATGATTGAAAATATAGATAAATACAATGACAGTTTAGAAATATCTGCATACATTGGAATTCAAAATTGAAGTTTTCAAAAATGATCATAGTTCATAATTAAGATTACAGAAATATGAATACATCAAAATCATAGTTTCTCAATCATCCTTTGAAAATTTATCTTCTTCGTTTGCCTCCTCCTCTTCCTCATCCTCTTCCTCTTCCTCCTCATCGTCACTAGCATCTCCTTCGTCTTCCCCTTAAGATACTTGTACCTCTTCTACACAAGTAGATATTGAATGGGAAACTTCTGCTGAGTCGACATCAACTATATTAGGTACAAGAGGCAGCTCGTCCTCCTGATAAGCCACTTCGTCGACGTCGTAGGTATTTCTGGCTTTAGTCTTGCATACTGCCTACCAGTCGTACCTTGTTGTTCCCCGTCTAGGATATGTTGTAAAATATACGAGTTGAGCTTGACTTGCTAGGATAAATTGTTCGTATCCTTGGTATCGACGAAGGTAGTTAATATCCACAAGACCATGCTTGTTAATTTTTTATCCTTGATCTTGTATGGGATCGAACCAATCAACTTTGAACAATACGATCTTGGCAGGCTCTATGCCATAGTTGTACGTCAATTCCATGATCTCCCGTAAGACGCCATAGAAATCATTGTCTGGAGTGACATTTTTGTAGTTTATAGATTTGATACACAAGCAACTATTTTTTGTGGAATCAAGATCCAGGAAGCTATCTCTGATGAGAGCATTTGTTGACTTAAACTTAAACCCATTCACGCAATAACTTGGCCATACTTTGACGGCATAAATTGGTCCCTTGGCAAGAGTTCTAATAGATTCATTCTTAAGGATGACATCCGGACGATCGACCTAAACACGAAAAGATACAAAATTAAGTTTAATGTTAAGTTATTTCTTGTGCAGTTGTGAATGGAGGAAGATTCTAACTAGCTTCTTACGTACATATGCAGTCAACCAAGACGGGAAATGAAGTCTCATTTCTTCTTCTACTTCTTCATCTGCAATGTATGGTCTACTTGACCTCACCTCATCATTAAATTTGCTAAAAACCAATAAATATCGGGATATACTCGTTAAATTATAATAACGTAATCAACAAATAGATGACTTGAACGTTGAAATTTTTCACTTACCACTCTAGATTTTCCACTTCATCCTCCTCGAAGTTGAGTAATATATATAACTGGGCAGCCTTTAGTTCCTCATCATTCAAATATCTCTTTTTCAGTTTTCTAGAAGGCTTTCCAAGAGCATTGAAGACTTTCAATAATGCATCATTATATTCTATATCTCCATCGTTGTTCCTCGGAGCTCTTGTTCTATTTCTAGCAATATGAGGCTTGAAATACATTGAACAAAAGTTTATAATCTCCTCAAGGAGATATGCTTCATAATTAGAACCCTCGATCCATGCCTTATTTTCACCTTCCTCTTCAGGTGGTTTAGTTGGCGCTCGAACGGGTACATCTACCGATAAACGACGGGCCCACCAACACGTGCCTCATATGAAAGATGAATTGGCAAATGCTCCATAGAGTCGAAGAATCCAGGAGGGAATGCCCTCTTAAGCTTACACAATGTTACTGCAATGTCCTTCTCCTGCTTTTTAAGCCGATCGACGAGCAACTTAGTAGAACAAAGATCTCTGAAGAATATGCTAAGCTCTGTCAGTGGATCCCAAACGACATGAGGTAAAAATTTCCGAAATGCAATCGGGATTAACCTCTGCATAAAAATGTGACAGTCGTGGCTCTTTATACCCTGTAGTTTGTTCTTCTTCGGGTTAACACATCTTTTCAATTTCGATACGTACCCGTCTGGAAATTTTAGACCCTGAATCCACCTACAAAGTTTACCTTTGTCCTCCTTGTCCAGTGAGAAAATGGTCCTGGGCTGCTTATACTTCCCACTGCCTTCCTTTATCAAATGCAACTCTGGACGTCTGTATATTTCTTCTAAGTCCAACCTGGCCTTGGAATTATCTTTCGTCTTCCCCTTTACGTCCATCATAGTATTTATTATATTGTCAAATACATTCTTCTCGATATGCATGACATCCAGGTTATGTCTGAGCATATGGTCACTCCAATATGGTAGGTCCCAGAATATACTCCTCTTCGTCCAGTTGTGAGCGCGGCCAAATCCATCACACTTGTACCCCGCTGTAGGCTCTTCAATAGCACTTGACAATTCTTTAACTTCTTCCCATATCATGTCCCCGGACCACCGTGGCGGTGGACTGGACTTCTCTACCACGCCAACACGAAAAGCATTCCTGTTTCTCTGGTACGGATGACCCTTTGGCAGGAACTGTCGATGATAATCAAAGAAGCACGATTTTCTTCCGTGTTTCAAACAGAAAGCCTTAGTGCCATCCATGCAATACGAACATGCGAGACGACCATGGGTGCTCTAACCCGATAACATTCTATAGGCCGAGAAATCATTGATGGTCCACATTAGTGCGGCCCTCATCTGAAAGTTCTGTTTTCTGGAAACATCATATGTGGTTGCACCTACTTCCCACAACTGATTCAGCTCATCTACCAAGGGCTGTAAGTACACATCGATGTTCCTCTTTAGGTTCTTCGGACCTGGAATAATAACAGTTAGGAACATGTAAGGAGTCTTCATACACATCCAAGGCGGCAAGTTGTACGGAGTAATAATCACTGGCCAACAAGAATATTGTGTGTCCGAAAGTCCAAATGGGGTAAAACCGTCGGAGGAAAGCCCCAATCTGACATTACGCGGCTCCGAAGCAAAATTGGGATACACTCGATCAAAGTGCTTCCATGCTTCCTCGTCGGATGGATGATCCAATACTCCATCTATTTGGTCCCGCTTGTGCCAACTCATATTATCAGCTGTCTCCTTTGCCATAAACAACCTCTGCAACCGTGGCGTCAAAGGCAAACACTACCAAAATACACTCATTTAGCGACGGATTATTAGCGACGGACTTATTCCGTCGGTATTAGCGACGGTTTCGTGGCCGCTCAGCGACTGCTTACCGACTACAATCCTTTGTCATTTTTATTTTAATTTTAGGGGGAGGAAAGGTCGCATATCCGTCGCTAGAGTGTCGGTGTTTAGCGACGGAGTTTTAGTCGTCGCTACACAGTCGATTATTTTGGCGAGAATTGTGTAGAAAATTGGCGAGACATATTTTCGACGCCTTAGCGACGGATGTGCAGTCGACACTTATCCAAAAAGGCGACCGATTGGCGACGGTTTTTTACCAGTCGCTCGTCCGTCGCTAAATAAACGTTCCAGACTTTAAATGGAACGGCGGGGGAAACTTTTCGTATTCCCCCTAAATTCACTCTCTCTCCTCTCTCTCTCTCTCTCTCTATCTCTCTCTCGCCGGTGTCGGCTTCGATGATCGGCGTCAGTGTCGTCATCAGCGTCGGCGTCCTCTCTTCTCTCTCTCCCGAAGGTAACCCCCCCTCTCTCTCTCTCTCGATCTCTCTTTTTCTTTCTCTCTCTCGGTTATAGGGTCTGGGCGGTGCCATTGGGGCTGGGCCGTCCGTGGCTTGGCGGCTGGCTTGGGTCGAGGGCTGGACGGTGGGCTTGGGGCGGAGGCGTCGGGGTCTGGGAGGCAGGCTTGGGGTTGGGGCGTCGGGGGCTGGGCGGGGGCGTCGGGATCTGGGAGGCTGGCTTGGGGTTGGGGCGTCGGGGGCTGGGCGGCTGGCTCGGGTCGGGGTCTGGGCTTGGGGCGGGGGCATCGGGGTCTGGGAGGCGGGTGGGCTTGGGGCGGCGGGCTGGGCGGTGGGCTTGGGGTTGGGGCATCGGTGGCTGGGCGGCTGGCTTGGGTCGGGGGCTGGGCGGCTGGCTTGGGGCGGGGGCGTCGAGGGCTGGACGGCTGGCTTGGGTTGGGGGCTGGGCGGCTGGCTTGGGGCGGCGGCGTCGGGGGCTGGGCGGCTGGCTTGGGTTGGGGGCTGGACGGCTGGCTTGGGTTGGGGGCTGGGCGGCTGGCTTGGGTTGGGGGCTGGACGGCTGGCTTGGGTCGGGGGCTGGGCGGCTGGCTTGGGGCGACGGCGTCGGGGGCTAGGCGGCTGGCTTGGGGCTGGTGCGTCGGGGCTATTTGCAATCGACGCACACCCATAAGCACTCTTCATATATATATGCAACCGAACTACTGGGCGGCGGGCTTGGGGCGGCGGGCTTTGGTCGGAGGCGGCGGGTGGCTTTGCTTCTCAAATTCATCTGAGTTTATATATTGGCTAAATAATGTGTTATCCATATTGGGTATTCCATTAGTTTGGTGGTGTTTGGATTAGTAAATATGAATATATATGGGATTTGGATTCATGGTGTATATGTTCACTGTCTCAAGGACAGTGCGAGTTCTATCAGTTGTGTGCTTCTGTATAGATGTATATATCTATACATCTACCTGTGATATACATATGTGTATGTGACAATCTCAGTTAGCGACGGACTAGTTACCGGTTAGCGATGGATATTTCCAGCTCCATTAATTGCATTAATCTACGGTACGACATGGTGACGGATATTCCCTGCAGCCATTCGACTGGCGAGGCAGAAACTATGTTGCCGTAGATAAAGTTGCCTGTCCTCCGACCCTCATCCCTCGGCAATGATGATACGACGACCTATCACTATATCTTATATAGTAGTAGATGATGTCTTAGTATTACATTAGTGAGTTCATCTTGATTCTGTTACGTACGTCCTTCAGATACTAGATACGATAAGGTTAACATATACTACATGATATGTATACAGAATATAGATGATTCACACTAATGTATGCTAGAATGAATCTTGGGTTGTGTTCTGAGCCATCCATTCTCACACTTAAAACACATAGGGATTAGTAGTGTGAGAGCGCCAGAGAGAGTGAGAGCGCCGGAGGGGGAGAGGAGGAGAGAGTAAAATGGTACGACATGGTGAAGTAGTACTATATTTTGGCTCCAGTTCCAACTCCATTTGATCTACGGTACGACATGGTGATCAGGACATAGTACCTGCAGCCATTCGACTGGCGAGGCAGAAACTATGTAGCCGTAGATAAAGTTGACTATCTTTCGACCCTCATCCCTCGGCAATGATGATACGACAACCTATCACTATATCTTATATAGTAGTAGATGATGTCTTAGTATTACATTATGTGAGTTCATCTTGATTCTGTTACGTACGTCCTTCAGATACTAGATACGATAAGAACATATACTACACCATATGTACAGAACATAGATGATTCACACTAATGTATGCTTGAATGAATCTTGGGTTGTCTTCTGAGCCATCCGTTCTCACACTTGGCAAAAAATCGAATTTTTTATACTTTATCGGCTTTCGAAAATGTACTCAAATTACATGATGGTTCCTTTAGTTAGCTTGTTTCTGTTACAATTATATTATTTGTGACTATCGATCATACCAGATGGCACCCATGACCCGAGGAGCGGCACGTCGTTTGAGGAAAACAGTGAATGCTGAGGTGGCTCCTCCTACAGTTAAGGAGGAAGTGGCACCGGTTGCTAGTGAGACCGGGAGTTCTATTCATCCAGCACCGGTAGCTAGTGAGACCGAGAGGACTCTTCATGCAATCCTTGCAATGGACGACAGCTCTCCTCGCGCCAAAAATCTCGTTTTTTCGAGGTGGTTGCGTGAACGTATCTCTGAGCATTTGCGTGAGCAGCGTGGTTCTCATTAGCTATTAGTACTTATTTGTATTGGACTATTTGTATTGGGTTGTTTTTGTATTAGACTATTTGTATTGGACTACATATTGAGTTGTTTTTGTATTAGACTATTTGTACTGTCCTCCGACCCTCATCCCTCGGCAATGATGATACGACAACCAACAAGAGAGAATACTAGATCCATCTCAGTATGACGTATACTCTGATAGATCACAATTACAAGAATGATATCAGTAGTTGGATTGAGTGCTGGAGGAGATATTATCAGAGAATACGTCCTACTCA
The DNA here is from genome assembly GCA_029216955.1 of Iris pallida. Lineage (NCBI taxonomy): Eukaryota > Viridiplantae > Streptophyta > Magnoliopsida > Asparagales > Iridaceae > Iris > Iris pallida. The sequence continues at coordinate 4,752,279 of JANAVB010037619.1, forward strand.
GATGGGTCTCCCACCGTTACTAATTTTTTCTGACAGCATAGTAGATGTGCTCCGTCAACAAATTCTTGCTCCGAGCCAAAACTTTGTCCCGGAGCTCAAGTGGACATCCTTCGTGTAGAGCTCGAGTGAGAGGTTCCTGACAGCATGGTGGTCTCATTTGTCAAAGTATCCGTGCTCATCCCACATTGGTTGTGGGACGAGTACGAATACTTTGACAAAGGAGACCACCATGCTGTCAGGAACCTCTCACTCGAGCTCTACACGAAGGATGTCCACTTGAGCTCCGGGGCAAAGTTTTGGCTTGGAGTCAGATTCTGTTGACGGAGCACATCCACCATGCTGTCAGAAAAAAATAGTAACGGTGAGAGACCCATCTGAGTAGGACGTATACTCTGATAGTATCCCCTCCAGCACTCAATCCCACTACTGATATCATTCTTGTAAAGGTGATCTCTCAGAGTATACGTCCTACTCAGATGGATCTCTCAGAGTATCCTCTCCGGTTGGTTGTGTTCTGAGCCATCCGTTCTCACAGAGGGTCCTATTTTGAATTCTATATTTTGTATTTTGATTTCTGTATTTTGTAATTTGGTTTCTGTATTTTGTATTTTAGTTTCTGTATTTTGGCTCCAGCTCCATTTGCATTAATCTACGGTACGACATGGTGATCAGGACATAGTCCCTGCAGCCATTCGTATGTGCATATTTGGTCTATGTGATTCTTGGATAATTGGTGTGCATTATATATTGGTTTGGTTTATGCATATTTTTGTGAACAGGAAAAGTATTGCACCATATGTACAGAACATAGATGATTCACACTAATGGTGATCAGGACATAGTCCCTGCAGCCATTCGATTGACGAGGCAGAAACTATGCAAGTAGCCTTAGATAAAGTTGACTGTCCTCCGACCCTCATCCCTCGGCAATGATGATACGACAACCTATCACTAAATCTTATATAGCAGTAGATGATGTCTTAGTATTACATTAGTAAGTTCATCTTGATTCTGTTACGTCCTTCAGATACTAGACACGATAAGAACATATACTACACCATATGTACAGAACATAGATGATTCACACTATTGTATGCTAGAATGAATCTTGGCTTGTGTTCTGAGCCGTCCGTTCTGATCAAGCATCTTCCTTCTCCTCGTCCTCCACCATGGCTCTGAACAAATCTGCTCCTCCCTCTACTTCCCTTCTTCTTATTTGACTCTCTCAGCAACATATGACATCCACCTCAAGTGTAGAGTCGGGAAAGAAGAAGTGGACAGAAAGAGGAGGGGAAGCAGCACAGCCGGCGGCATGACCCGGAGGAAGTACAGAGGTTTTCTTCAACAGCCGTAGGAGAACTATAAGGATATATCTTTTTAGCGACATGTTATCTTGTCAAAGACCCTTCATGTGAATATCATGTTACCGCGGTGTCGGAAGACTAACATGTCATAAGTTTTTAAGCCGTGTGATATAATCTTCCCAACTCTTTCCTCCTCTATAGTAATCTTGCATTATTATATAGCAGGAAAGAGTTTTGAGGATTATGTCAAAACACACGGCTTAGAATCTCGCTTGACATGTTAGTCTTCCGACACCGCAGTAACATGATTGTCACATTAAGGGTCTTTGACAATGTGATATATTGCTAAAAAGATATATCCTTATAGTTCTTGTCACGACCCGGTCCCCAAATACTTGGGTCGAATCGGATCATGCCCAGCCTGCACCGTTGATGAGACGGCGGCAGTAAGCTGTAATCCATATTGCAGGTCAATCAACAACAAGTTTGAATTTAAAAGTTGCCACAACATTTATTCGATAATAAACTTGTCCAGTACAAAAGTTTAAAAGATCCAAAAAAACTGAAATAAGACTAGCTAACACCAACAGCATCTAAGGAGACGCCGATCCATCGTCGTCAGGTAGTACCGCCGGGTACCGAACAGGATTGTTGAACATTAGCTCTGTGCCACCAGATACTCTAGAAAGATCAACCTCAGAGTAACCTAAAAATGTTGGTCTCCAGTCAGGAGTGAGCAAAGTACAGTTCATGCAAATTTTAACAATTAAAATGACAATTTATAACATGCATTTTTAAACAGTTTGAAAATGAACAATTTTGAAATAGTACAGTACAGTGATATGAATAGGTAAAGAATATGACCGGTTTGGGTACATTTGTATCCTAGCGATACGGTATGGCTTATCCCCGTGTGAGAGAGGGGTAAGCTAACACATTCATTATCCTAAGTTTGGATTTGGTCATATCCAGTACACTATTCCCCCAGTCCCCAACAATACGATCAATGCTCCCGAAGGAGTTCGTGTAAACAGTGGTTTAAACTTGCAATGAAACAATTGTGAAAATAATTGTAAAATCTACATAAAATGTACTTGCCTTAAACTTCCGATTGAACAAGGTTGGTACTTCGGTATTCGAAAGGTCACGCTCTTCCTTGAATTCCTACATTCCGGGAAAACTTTGTCTCAGAGCCAAACTTAGAGTTATCTAGTTACAATCTCTATTTGTCTTTCCTAGTCAATTTTAGTCAACAACATCACAACGTTTACTAGTGGGTTAAAATTTAGAGATTCAGTTTATATTGGTTTTTCAAGAAAACTTGTATTTATCAAATCATTTATAAAAGCTCGGTATTCTTATCTATTTTATTGGAAAACTTTGACGTTCTACAATTATATATAAAATATTTTTTTCTTTTACTTAAAGATGAGGAAACCATGAGCTATTTAATTAAATTAATAATAAGAATATTTTAATTGTTCCTACGCGTACCACAATCCCAGAAAATAAAATAAAAATGCTACATTACAATATTACAGACCACTTAATAGAAACTGGGCTTATGCTCTTACAAATTTAATTACGAATTAAATAAGAGAAAACAGGTTAGTCCCGAGATTATCTACAATCAAAAACCAATAAATTCCAAAATAATATTTAAAGAAAATTATAAGTCTCAGACTCTGGTCCAAACTTTATTTTCAACTACTCTGCCTCAACGTCCGGTCGAACCGGTGCGTTTGCATTTCGTTGGGGCCCAGTGACCGTTAAGGTCGTCGCCCAATATTATTAAAATAATATTTTACCAAAAATCATTTTAAAAATCATTAAATAATTTTCCGAAAATTTCGGCAGCATTCTCTCTGTTTTTGGTCAACCCAAAAACTGGGAATTTGCTCCGATACCTGCAAAAATAATCCCAAAACTCCAATTTATATTTTTATCCCTCAAAAATATTATATTTTTTTCCAAAACCCATCTCAACAAACTATACAGAACCCAATCCAGCAATAGAACCCAAAATCCAGCATATCCGTATGACCCAAAAGAATAACCAATTTTCAACTTTCACCAAAGAAATCCAAATATTAACAGAACATTCATATAGCTAAAGAGAACAATAGCTATCAACAGAACATAAAAGTAACATAATTTCACCAAAAATCCAATACAAAAATTTCCCGTATTTCCTTCGGAAATTCCGAGAATTAGCCTACGAATAGGAAAACCCAAAAAATAATCATTCTCCAGAGTTCCTTTCGAAAAGGTTCTCGGAAACCCGACTTTCCGAAAATTTCGGAAAGAACAGAAATTGCAATGTAAAATTTACGTTGCCGAAAAAAAAAACCGAAATCCAGCTGGATTCGGGGACCAGAGAATTCATCATCGACAGAAAGGAAAATAGAGTTCCAGAAATTATACCCAAAACCGAAATCGAAGGAAATCCCGAATTTGGGTCGCGGAACCGAACGGCAAAACGGACAGTGCTGGACATGGACAGGGGCGAGCAAAGGGTCGACGGACGAAGGCCACGCGGGGTGCCGGCGGTGGACGGCGGCGGTCGCCGGTCGGGCGCGGGCGGCGGTCGCCGGTCGGGCGCGGGCGGCGGTGACGCGGGGCCGCGCGGGTCGACGGGAGCGCCGGGAAGCGGCTCGGTCGCGCTGGAAAGGGGCGTCGGCCTCGGGAAAACTCGGCCAGTGGTTCGCCGGGGAGGATCGAGAAGGGGATCGCCGGAAAATAGTTGATTTGGAAAGAGGATGAAGAAGATGGTGATGGTGTGGAAAAAAAATGATGGGGAAAAGCCCCTTTTATAGGAAATAGGTAGTGAAGGTTACCATTTAAGAAGATGGAGAGCCACCATGGCTTGATGGTCGGCCGGTTATGGAAGGCGAGGGGGTCGACGGGTGGGGAAGAAGAAGAAAACTTCTTCGGTTCACAAAGGCCACTCACAGCACCCAACACTAAAGAAGAATGAAAAGGCTATTGAATGTTTTCTTCATCAGACACTTAATATATGTCATTCAATACCAAGAGTAAGTATAGACTTAATGGGTTGAGACATACGAATGGGTTTGAAACCCACTCAAGATTTATAGGTTAGCCTATAATTGGCTTGGGTTAGGTCCAATTGGACTTAGAAAAATAATGAGTTTGGGCCAGGATTGAAACTAATGGCCAAAGCAATGGGTTTCAATAAAATTTAAAGGCTTTGGGCTAGGAAAATTTTTGACAACTAAAAATATTTTTAAAGGAAATATTATTTAGAAAATTTTTGTACAATTTATAAAAATATTTTATGTTCAAATTTGGGTTCAAGTCCGGGCTGACATGCCAAAAATCCAAGTTTAACTATTTGGAAAATAATTTACTCTTAAATAAATATTATTAACATCTAACATTATTCTAAAGAAAAAAAAATTTATTGCTAACAAAATTTTATTTAGCAAATAAAAAAAAATTAGAAGTAAACTAAAAATACGGGTTTCACAACCTTCCCTCCTTAGAAAATTTCGTCCTCGAAATTTAAGGACAGGTAGGACAGGATTCCCACAATTCAATTAGACACGAGTATGGTGTTCAATTCAGGTTCAAACAATAAGAATTTTTAAAGGTAATCATGGATGAGACAATTTAGGGACAAAATAAAATATAAAGCGAACCAAAGTGTATGAGGTTGATCAGACCATCATTGCACCGGTTCTGATTAGACAATATATTAATGGAGGCCTCCAATACGATAATGTCATGATCAAGCTTGAAAAAGGAATAGCTCGCAAAACTAGGCTAACAAGCATAATGTCAAATTTGAAAATGAAACAGATGAGTATGGAAAGAAATAGGAATAATGATTCAACTTTGCCTGATCTTCATCTCACCTCTGACTATGCTTGTTACTGGTTTCTCTGACACTGCCTTCTTCTACAAATTCCAGTGGTTGACAACTGTTGTCTGCCCAGTGCTTCTGTTTATCATAGCTTGTCTCTGATCATCTTCACTTCCTCTGCTGCGCCAGTTACTCTCTCTGGATCTAACAGTATTCTTTCTTCTACATCGTCCTATGCAAGTTATGTACGAAAACTACATCCAAAACTTCAATGATGTTGTACTGATGCTAACTGGGTATTTATTGTAAGAAAACTCTACCAAAGATAATTGATCTTTCCAAGATCCTCCAGATTCCAGGAGGCAAGATTCTTCAGCATGTCTTCAAACGTCTAGATTGACTTCTTTGATTGTCTGTCAGTTGGAACTTCATGAATCCGGTAGATGTGTCTCTTGCACATTACCGCCAACTCTTTCGTGAATAAAGCAACTTCATAATGAACTGACTTGGTCAGTCAGTACACAAAATCCAATTGATGATCTTCCCTCCTTAGGAACAAAGTAATCCTAACACAAGGTCCATTTATGTGTTTCTACTTCTACTCCGAAATATCCAGCGTCTGCAGGAATCTTGCTAATTTCCACATGTTGACAGAATACCTAACCTCATTCTTGGAATTTGTCCTTCTTCATTACATAACACCATTTAATGGTACACACATCCCGATACATCTGGTTAGAGTGTGTGGGATACTGCGCTTCTTAGTTCACCAGAAGGTATACAACCTCGTACCATTCTTCAAAAGCTCCATCGTTGGCAATAAAGAAACTCCCAAATGTTCCTGTCAACACTTGATCTCTAAGTTTACAAGTGCCTTGTCTTGAAACTGCGTCTTCTTGACTTTGTTCTTCAGACTCGAGCTCACTTGCAGCTTTATTGACACTGAATCAGCATCTAGTTCCATCCTTCTATCTTCAGACAGTATGCTCTCCAGCCCAACTTCCTGATGTCTAGGTGCCGCTTCTTGGTCAAACCATCGATATCAGCTTCAATCGTCTTCGTTTACCCAATATTTCGCTCTTTCTGAGTAGAAATATATTTCAGACTTTTATAGTCCGTATATAATTTTACTCCCTTTCCATAATAATTCCATAGCCTTAAAGCAAGGATACTTACAACAAGTTCCGAATTATGTGTGGGATAGTTCTTCTCATGAGTCCGTAATTGCCTAGATATGTAGACAATTATTTTCCCATGTTGTTGAAGAATACAACCCAGTCTTTTTCCTGAGACATCTCTGTAGATGGTGAAACCACCGGATCCTGCGGGTAGCGCAAGGATTGGTAAGCTTCTTCTACAGCTTCTTAAATGCGTCCAGACAAACTCTTCATTCTTTCGAGTCAGCTTCATCATCGACTCAGCAATCTTGGCGAATTCCTACACAGATTCCAGTAGTATCCCATCAAGTCCAAGAAACCATTGAACTTAGATATACGACTTCTCCACAGCGGCTATCTATCTAGAGTCTATCAAATTTTCTTCTCTTGTGACATTATGGCAAAAACCACATTGTCTAAGAAAATTCATGTCTTGATAGCTTACCAAAAACTTCTTCAAAGTTCCTAGAAATTTCTCAGATGCTCTTCATGTTCTTCTTCAGTCCTTGAGTATATCAGATTTTTGTTATCTAAAGAAAAGACAACAAACTGATTCAATTACTCATAAAAAGACTGTTCATGAGATTCATGAACACAACATGAGTATTCATCATTCCAAGAGACATGATCCAAAAATTCAACTACCAGTATTTGGTGTTGAATGTCGTCTTGAGAATGTACTCCTTCATGATCTTAATCTGATGGTAGTCAGTTCTTAAGTTAATCTCCGAAAACCCTTAAGTTCACTCAACTTGGATAGATCATCAGTCGAGAAAAAGTAATTCTTCAGTGCCCTGATAGTCTTCTCTCATCCATATTGTTTTATCCTTCTTGGATACAAACAAGACTGATGCTTCTTAGAGTGAAGCTCCGTCTTATATGAAACCCAACACCTTTAGTCCATTGATCTAATCCTTCATTTCCTTGGCTTCCTTCAGGTCGATTCTATAGTATCACTTAGTCATAGGGAAGGAGCTAGGTACTAGGTTAATGGAATATTTCTATGCATAGGGTAATCCAGAAACTATTAGGGAAAACTTCTATCATGAAGATGTAACTAAGATTCTTATTCATATAAGAGAATTACAACAAAACTCTCATAATTGATCTAGGGACATCTTGTTACAGCTTCTTAATAGATAATACTACTCAGCAGTCCTAAGTACTATTCTTCATGGTTCTGGTTCTTGCTTGGGCATCTCCAGATCCTTCCTCTTCTATGATCCTTGATTCTGCTTCATCCCTTCCTACGGTCTGTTGGATAGAGTCCTGAGGTTGTGGCATAATAGACGCTCCGATACGATGATAAGATAAGAGGCAGTCCTTAACTTGATGTTCAGCAGATCCACACACCAAACATTGCCTTAATCTCTTGCGACAAATGTTGGCTTGGTGACCAGGTCTCTTACAGTAGGCACAAGCCAAAAGCTTCTTGCAATATGGTTGTCGGACAGGGCCCAAATATCTTCTATTCTCATGGGTATCCCTCCTAGGACGAGGTTCCGCTCCAACTTGGTTTAAAATGGCTAAGGTTGCGTCGTTGATATTCTTCATGACTTCTCTCGAGATATCCATCTGTTCAGCTTGAATCTTCTGATACTCTAGGATTTCTTGAAATAGAGCAACCATCTGAGAGGTGTTCTCTGGTACTGGTGAAGCAACATGAGTGGGTACTTCCTCAAAGAAAAGTAACCCAGTTAGAGGAGAGGTAGGATTTGCCAGTGTGGGGAAAACTTCACTGGATGATTGGTGAGGATGATCAATCAGCTGGTTGGGTGAAAAGCTCTGACTTGACTGAAGAGGCGGGGTTCGATCCGGAGATGATACCACATCGCCAGCAGAGTTGGTTTTGTCAGTGGTCATTCTCTGGAAGGTTTAGGATGCAAGCATAAGCAAGGTAACCTACCAGTCTATAATAAAAATATTTATCATATATAAATCGGTCCTATGTTGTGGCAATTTTGATGTTCTAGTGTTCCTAATTGTTTCTAGTTTTCCTAAATTGTTGATTTAGTTGACCTGCATGGGCCACCACTAAAAACATGTCACGACCCGGTTCCCAAATACTTGGGTCGAATCGGATCATGCCCAGCCTGCATCGTTGATGAGACGGCGGCAGTAAGCTGTAATCCATATTGCAGGTCAATCAACAACAAGTTTGAATTTAAAAGTTGCCACAACATTTATTCGATAATAAACTTGTCCAGTACAAAAGTTTAAAAGATCCAAAAAAACTGAAATAAGACTAGCTAACACCAACAGCATCTAAGGAGACGCCGATCCATCGTCGTCAGGTAGTACCGCCGGGTACCGAACAGGATTGTTGAACATTAGCTCTGTGCCACCAGATACTCTAGAAAGATCAACCTCAGAGTAACCTAAAAATGTTGGTCTCCAGTCAGGAGTGAGCAAAGTACAGTTCATGCAAATTTTAACAATTAAAATGACAATTTATAACATGCATTTTTAAACAGTTTGAAAATGAACAATTTTGAAATAGTACAGTACAGTGATATGAATAGATAAAGAATATGACCGGTTTGGGTACATTTGTATCCTAGCGATACGGTATGGCTTATCCCCGTGTGAGAGAGGGGTAAGCTAACACATTCATTATCCTAAGTTTGGATTTGGTCATATCCAGTACACTATTCCCCCAGTCCCCAACAATACGATCAATGCTCCCGAAGGAGTTCGTGTAAACAGTGGTTTAAACTTGCAATGAAACAATTGTGAAAATAATTGTAAAATCTACATAAAATGTACTTGCCTTAAACTTCCGATTGAACAAGGTTGGTACTTCGGTATTCGAAAGGTCACGCTCTTCCTTGAATTCCTACATTCCGGGAAAACTTTGTCTCAGAGCCAAACTTAGAGTTATCTAGTTACAATCTCTATTTGTCTTTCCTAGTCAATTTTAGTCAACAACATCACAACGTTTACTAGTGGGTTAAAATTTAGAGATTCAGTTTATATTGGTTTTTCAAGAAAACTTGTATTTATCAAATCATTTATAAAAGCTCGGTATTCTTATCTATTTTATTGGAAAACTTTGACGTTCTACAATTATATATAAAATATTTTTTTCTTTTACTTAAAGATGAGGAAACCATGAGCTATTTAATTAAATTAATAATAAGAATATTTTAATTGTTCCTACGCGTACCACAATCCCAGAAAATAAAATAAAAACGCTACATTACAATATTACAGACCACTTAATAGAAACTGGGCTTATGCTCTTACAAATTTAATTACGAATTAAATAAGAGAAAACAGGTTAGTCCCGAGATTATCTACAATCAAAAACCAATAAATTCCAAAATAATATTTAAAGAAAATTATAAGTCTCAGACTCTGGTCCAAACTTTATTTTCAACTACTCTGCCTCAACGTCCGGTCGAACCGGTGCGTTTGCATTTCGTTGGGGCCCAGTGACCGTTAAGGTCGTCGCCCAATATTATTAAAATAATATTTTACCAAAAATCATTTTAAAAATCATTAAATAATTTCCCGAAAATTTCGGCAGCATTCCCTCTGTTTTTGGTCAACCCAAAAACTGAGAATTTGCTCCGATACCTGCAAAAATAATCCCAAAACTCCAATTTATATTTTTATCCCTCAAAAATATTATATTTTTTTCCAAAACCCATCTCAACAAACTATACAGAACCCAATCCAGCAATAGAACCCAAAATCCAGCATATCCGTATGACCCAAAAGAATAACCAATTTTCAACTTTCACCAAAGAAATCCAAATATTAACAGAACATTCATATAGCTAAAGAGAACAATAGCTATCAACAGAACATAAAAGTAACATAATTTCACCAAAAATCCAATACAAAAATTTCCCGTATTTCCTTTGGAAATTCCGAGAATTAGCCTACGAATAGGAAAACCCAGAAAATAATCATTCTCCAGAGTTCCTTTCGAAAAGGTTCTCGGAAACCCGACTTTCCGAAAATTTCGGAAAGAACAGAAATTGCAATGTAAAATTTACGTTGCCGAAAAAAAAAAACCGAAATCCAGCTGGATTCGGGGACCAGAGAATTCATCATCGACAGAAAGGAAAATAGAGTTCCAGAAATTATACCCAAAACCGAAATCGAAGGAAATCCCGAATTTGGGTCGCGGAACCGAACGGCAAAACGGACAGTGCTGGACATGGACAGGGGCGAGCAAAGGGTCGACGGACGAAGGCCACGCGGGGTGCCGGCGGTGGACGGCGGCGGTCGCCGGTCGGGCGGGGGCGGCGGTGACGCGGGGCCGCGCGGGTCGACGGGAGCGCCGGGAAGCGGCTCGGTCGCGCTGGAAAGGGGCGTCGGCCTCGGGAAAACTCGGCCAGTGGTTCGCCGGAGAGGATCGAGAAGGGGATCGCCGGAAAATAGTTGATTTGGAAAGAGGATGAAGAAGATGGTAATGGTGTGGAAAAAAAAATGATGGGGAAAAGCCCCTTTTATAGGAAATAGGTAGTGAAGGTTACCATTTAAGAAGATGGAGAGCCACCATGGCTTGATGGTCGGCCGGTTATGGAAGGCGAGGGGGTCGACGGGTGGGGAAGAAGAAGAAAACTTCTTCGGTTCACAAAGGCCACTCACAGCACCCAACACTAAAGAAGAATGAAAAGGCTATTGAATGTTTTCTTCATCAGACACTTAATATATGTCATTCAATACCAAGAGTAAGTATAGACTTAATGGGTTGAGACATACGAATGGGTTTGAAACCCGCTCAAGATTTATCGGTTAGCCTATAATTGGCTTGGGTTAGGTCCAATTGGACTTAGAAAAATAATGAGTTTGGGCCAGGATTGAAACTAATGGCCAAAGCAATGGGTTTCAATAAAATTTAAAGGCTTTGGGCTAGGAAAATTTTTGACAACTAAAAATATTTTTAAAGGAAATATTATTTAGAAATTTTTTGTACAATTTATAAAAATATTTTATGTTCAAATTTGGGTTCAAGTCCGGGCTGACATGCCAAAAATCCAAGTTTAACTATTTGGAAAATAATTTACTCTTAAATAAATATTATTAACATCTAACATTATTCTAAAGAAAAAAAATTTATTGCTAACAAAATTTTATTTAGCAAATAAAAAAAATAGAAGTAAACTAAAAATACGGGTTTCACAGTTCTCCTACGGCTGTTGAAAAAAACCTCTGTACTTCCTCCGGGTCATGCCGCCGGCTGTGCTGCTTCCCCCTCCTCTTTCTGCCCACTTCTTCTCCCCCGACTCTACACTTGAGCTGGATGTCATATGTTGCTGAGAGAGTCAAATAAGAAGAAGGGAAGTAGAGGGAGGAGTAGATTTGTTCAGAGCCATGGTGGAGGAGAGGAGAAGGAAGATGTTTGATCAGAACGGATGACTCAGAACACAAGCCAAGATTCATTCTAGCATACATTAGTGTGAATCATCTATGTTCTGTACATATGGTGTAGTATATGTTCTTATCGTATCTAGTATCTGAAGGACGTAACATAATCAAGATGAACTCACTAATGTATGCTAGAATGAATCTCGGGTTGTGTTTTGAGCCATTCGTTCCGATACTTGGCAATTAAGCCATTCGACTGGCGAGGCAGAAACTATAAGGCTACTTGCACGTTCTTCCAACTTTAAATTACAAGATTACTATATTAGGTTAAATAAATCACTAACCTCATCACGATGAGTCTTGGTGTAGCACTCAAATGTGGGGCACCTGTAATCTATGTGAGTTCATCTTGATTCTGTTACATCTTTCAGATACTAGATACGATAAGAACATATACTATACTATATGTATAGAACGTAGATGATTCATACTAATGTATGCTAGAATGAATTTTGGGTTGTGTTCTGAGCCATTCGTTCCCATACTTGGCAATTAAGCATGTGAAATAGAACTGATTATGTTTAGTTTGTCTTACGATACAGATTTTCACATCCAAATTGAAATGGATCGTTACTTCGTTGATCGTACATGGGTGTACTATAGCGGATCAACCTCCTGGACCGTAGGTACTTATAAATATTGACCGTATCGGATTAGTATCGATCTATCGTTTTGGTATGGGCCGTATCGGTTGGTATTGGTCTTAGCGAATTGGTATCGTCCTATCCGATATGTATCGGCCGTATAGCTAGGATTCATATTGGCCTTATCGATTTGGTTTCTGTCATATCCGATAGGTATTGGCCGTGTTGGATTATTATATACCATTTCGGATTAGTTTCGCAGAAGGTTTAGTAACAACTGTACTTGGATTTCTCTCTTCTAGAGCTAGATTACCATTACAAGAGAGTCACGAGAGCGTAAATGGCCAGTTACAGAACATATATACTTCCTTTTCAATCTCGCTTTTCCTGATGGAAAAGGAAGTATGTATGTTACTGTAACTGGCCAATCACGATCTGGTGATTCTCTTGCAATAGTATTCTAGCTCGAGAAGAGAGAAATCCAAGTACAGTTGTTACTAAACCTTCCATGAAACTAATCCGAAATGGTATATAATAATCCAACACGGCCGATACATATCGGATATGACCGATACCAAATCGATAAGGCCAATATGAATCCTAGCTATACGGCCGATACATGTACATATCGGATATAGGACGATACTAATTTGTTAAGGCCAATACCAATATGATACGTCCTATACCAATCCGATAGACCGATACAGGCTTGATACACTAGATACTAAGTACATCTGGCCTATACCAACGAATCCACAAATTACTGTACGATAGGCCCAACGACTCAAGTTACATCCGGTTATTGGTGAGTACATGATTACATAGTAATTCTGTTAGTCTTGTGATACAGATTTTTACTCAAGCTACCAACGTCACAACTTTTCCAGTGCTGCTCCCAAGCTTGAAGCTAAGGAGGAGCCACCGTCAGAGAGTAGTAGCATCGGGACCGACCCTCCTGTCCCTACAGAAGACCTCAACCAGATTAAGCCTTCGTATGCAAAGTGGCTGATAGAATGGTACATGCCTCAACGCAACTATCATCCCTGGCTGTGAGAATTCATCGTCTGACTTGTGGTCATTGTTGAGACGAAAGTCGATTTTCCTATGTGTTTTGGAATATTTGTGAAAATTTTGGAATATTTGTGTTATGATCGGTCGCCAGGATTGGATATTAGGTTACTGTAACTGGCCAACTCTTTCCTATGTGTTTTGGAATATTTGTGAAAAATTTGGAATATTTGTGCAATGATCGGATTATAACGATGGATATTAGGTTACTCTTCCGGATAATTGATGTCTATTTTATATTAATTTGGTTTGGTCTATATGATTCTTGGATAATTGGTGTGCATTAAATTTGTATGTGCATTACTTGGTCTATGTGATTCTTGGATAATGTGACTGCATTATATATTTGGTCTGTGTGATTGTTGGATAATTGGTGTGTATTATATATTGGTTTGGTTTATGCATATATTTGTGAACAGGGAAAGTGCTGTAATTTTTTTTCCCAAAAAACCCAGTTAGCGACGGACTAGTGACCGTGTAGCGACGGATACTCCCAGTTTCCGACGGGTTGTCGACGGGTAATCCGTCGCTATCTGGAGTTTTTAAAATGTTTCCAGGCAGCGACGGGTTATCGACGGATTATCCGTCGGTAACGTTATGCTGGTATATGCTTCGACGGACTAGCGACGGAACGGCCGTCGCCAGGGCGACTGGTAGACAGCCACTAATCAGTCGCTCTAAATAGTGACGGCGTAGCGACGGCAAATCCGTCGACATGGTTCTGGAAATGCATGACACTTTCAGAACCATGGCGATGGATAATCAGTCAGAACTCCGTCGCTGTTGCGTCGCAGTAGCGACGGGTTAGCGACTACGATTCTGTCGCCATGGTGCTGGAAATGCCAAGCTTTTCCAGAACCTGCTCGACGGATAGTCCGTCAGGAATCCGTCGAAAAGCGGTCGTTAATTACCGACGCCTTGCGACGCATTAGCGACGGAATGATTCAATCTGATACGCTGTTACGACGGGTTACCGACGGAAATGTACGTCGCTATAGCCTACACAGTTCAGTACTTAAAAGCTGAAGTGGACGACAGTCCGTCGGACATCCGTCGCTAAGGCTTCGTATTGTAACGTCGAATATCCGTCGCTAGTCCGTCATGTGACGACAACTTAGCGACGGAAGGTTATTAGCGACGAGCTGATTGCCGACGGATGTTTTTGGCCAATATCCATCGGTACACGGTCGCTAATTGTATTTACCTTCGTCTTAGCGACGGATGTGGCCGTCGCTAAAACGATAAATTTTGGTAGTGAAATAGTGCATCGAATCTGTTGGCTTGGGTGCACCAGAAGTCCTTGTTGTACTAGTTGCCTTGAAGCGATCGGCACCACAAAATCTGCAGGCGTCTTCATCCTTGTCGTTCTTATAGTACAACATGCATCCGTTGCGACATGCATCAATTTTTTCATACCCCATCCAGAGCGATCTCACCATTCTCTTGGATCGGTAGAAGTCTTTAGGTAACTTGCCACCCTCCGACAATATATCTTTAATTAACTCCAGGATTCGGTTGTAGCATTCTTGAGACATGTTAAAATCTAATTTTATGCTCAACAATCTTGTAACCACCTCCAACGGTGAATGGTCATCACAACCAGGATATAAAGGAGTCCTTGCATTCTCCAGCAACTCCATGAACTTTGCAGCATTGGCATTCGGTGCCTTCTCAGCTGCATATTGATTATTCGGATCGAAACTAGGCTCCGCAGCATCGAAAACCATGTTCTTCCACCCTTGGTTGTAATCAGCATGCTCGTGGACATCTACATAAGGCTCCACATAAGGCTCCGGCTCGGAGGCTAAAGACACAAGTTCTCCGTGTGCGGTCCACTGATAATAATTTGGCATGAAACCCCTCGAATACAAATGATATTTCACATCCACTTCCGAATGATATTTCAAGTTGCGACATCTCATACATGGACACTTAATTTTTGTACGGTCCATGTACTGAGGAAACGCCTTGGCAAACTGCAGGAACTGTTGCACACCCTGTATAAATTCATTCCGCATACCGCACATGTCATCAGGATGACGATTGTACATCCACAAACGGTTCCACAGATAGTAATTCATATCCATTTTAAGATAATTATGTAAAGATTAACATAGATAATAATTCATCAGGAAGACGATTGTATATCCACAAACGGTTCTGCATAATTGCCAAGTGTGGGGACGAATGGCTCAGAACACAACCCAAAATTCATTCTAGCATACATTAGTTTGAATCATCTATGTTCTGTACATATGGTGTAGTATATGTTCTTATCAAATCTAGTATCTGAAGGATGTAACAAAATCAAGATGAACCCACATAATGTAATACTAAGACATTATCTACTACTAAAAGATGTAGTGATAGGTTGTCGTATCATCATTACCGAGGGATGGGGGTCGAAGGACATTCAACTTTATCTACAGTTACATAGTTTCTACCTCGCCAGTCGAATGGCTGCAGGGACTATGTCCTGATCACGATGTCGTACCGTAGATCATTAATGCAAATTCCTTATAGAAAATGTCATACATATATTTCTGTCTCGCCTGTCGAATGGCAGATAATTATACAAATCAAACTAGTCAAAGGGTACTGAACATAAAGTCTAATTAAGACTTTTAACTAAGCAGTCAAAGGGTACTGAATAGAAAGTCTAATTAAGACTTTCAACTAAGCAGGCAGCCTGGACTGCTGTTCAGAACTTGGCAGGCAAAATCCCATACCATCTGATGACAAACCTATACACACCCTTACCCAAACCATTTGTTTCAGTAGGTAAAATATTCCAGGTTACTCAAGTAACCTGTCGTGCAATATTTTGTGTCAACAACATTCCTTGTTAATTATAACATGCATACTATCATATCCCAACTCTGCCAAAACCTGACCAACATATCCTACAATAATCATTCCATATTTCAGTAATGTCAGTGAGCTAAATCATACTCAACTGTCGAAAATATTTAGGAGAAAACTCATTCACAGGATTAGTATCCATCCTTTGTGACATAGCTGAAATTTTATAGAGCTCGATAATAATTATTAGTCAATTTATTCATCATTTCAAAACCCTGAAAATGCCCAAAAAACTCCCAGTATCAGTAAATAGGGCTCGAACCCTAAATTAGAATTCGAATCCAAGCAAAACATCAAATTGACAGTTGATATGCCCAAAAAACTCCCAGTATCAGTATATAGGTGTCACACTGTGAGTCTCGTGTCCACACAGTGGGACACGACGTGTCCAAACCAACAAAATAGGTGTCACACGAACTAGAAGCGAGTCCACGCTCTCGTGTCCCCCGCAGCGAGTCCACTGTGAGTCTCGTGTCCCCGGCAGCGAGTCCACGCTCTCGTGGACACGAACTTGAAGCGAGAGAGAGCTGGAAGACGAGGAGAAACTGGGAAGCGGGGGGGGGAGAGTTACCTGAGGAGGAGCTACCTGAGGAAGGAGGAGGAGGAGGAGGAGAAGAAGGGAGATCGCCGGAGGAGCGCCACGGAGGAGGAGGCCGGAGGAAGGAAATCGCCGGAGGAGCGTCGCGGAGGAGGAGCACACGAAAAATTGGGAGAAAAATTTATGAAAGATTGAAAAGGAAACCCTCGCCGGCTATATGAAACGATTAGCAAGGACGTCGCTAAACGTCGCTGATATTTAAGAAACGGCGACGCTGCTTAAAATGCGTCGCTACACGTCGCTATATCAGCGACGTGTACCGACGAACTTGCGACGCAGATTCCTATTTAACAAATTGCAGCCGCTAGACGTCGCTACTAGTCGCTGTTAGCGACAAACAGCGACGTCTTGGATAAACGTCGCTAAACTCCCAAACAATAGCGACGTTCTATCTTGGAGTCGCTAAATATGTCGGTGATATGACTTATTTTGGTAGTACGTCGCCACCCGTCGTTGGCGATCTCGGCGTCGACCTGGCAAAGGAGGAGGAGGAAGAGGAGGAGGATGAGTAGGTCGAGAGGGAGCGGAGTTGACAAACCCTTCTCGTCGCCACCCACCATTGGCAATCTCGACGTCGAACTGGCCACGAACGGTGGTGACGACCCCACTCGAGCTCACCCTCCTCCTCGTCTCCCCAGATGACCCCACTCGAACTCTCACTCCTCCTCGCCTCCCCAAACGACCCCACTCGACCTCCTCCCTCCTCGAGCTCCCCGCCTCCTTCCGCCTCGAGCTCGGGCTCTTCCCTCTCCCAGCAACTGGACGACGAACAACTTAGGGTTAGGGTTTTGGGATTCCTCCTTCGCTCGACTGCGAGCCGACGGCGGTGTCGAGACCTCCTCGTGGAGCCCTAATCCTAAATATTTCCAGAATAGTTTGGATACGTGTGTCGGATACAACAAATTATTTCTTGGACATAGTTGGACACAAAATAGTGTGGATATCACTTTCTAAAAATATTTTCCAAACCAAAATATTCAAAAAAAAACTTTCCAGATAAAAAGTAACCAAACACAAAACCAAAAATTCTATACTCAGAAAATAACTTTATAACTTACTTTCAGAAAACTATTTCCATAACAAAATTTCAGAAAGCCTATCCAAACGGACCCAGTTTTCCCTTCTCCCATACTTACGTCGTCTGAACAACTCCAAGTTATTTACAACCCATAAAGAATACATAGCATATATATATTCGTTAACAAATAAAGGGTTTTGTTAACGTGTACTCGCATGTTAATACATTAATATATGTGTATTTTATATGAGTATTATCACCTGCACATTTATCATTATACTTTTTTACGTAAAATATGTATTGTCAAATATAAAATGTGTATTGATAAATGTACTTATGGGAGTACCCATATAAAATACACATTTATCAATTTATTAACATGTGTCCTTAGGCCATCTCCAATGGGGGTTTCTATCTTCCCTATTTCTAGGGAAGAAATCCATTTTAGAAAAAAATTTCTCCCAACCGTGGTTTATATCATCATTTCTATCATAGGTGGCAATGATGTAGGATGAAAAATTTATATATATGAGGGTTTCTATCTACATGTAGAAACTCTCATAGAAATTCTCCATCTCTCATGACAATTAATAGTTGGCCCCACAAAATTAAATTGATCCTTTTATTTTGTGACACCTAGGATAGAAATGGAAAACTATTGTAGAGTATTTTTTTTGTTTGTAACATTTCTATGTAGAAACTCTTAGGCCATCTCCAATGGTGATTTCTAAAATTGAGTTTCTATCCTATTTGGCATTGTGCTTTAAGAAGATTTCTATCCTAGTTGGAAGAGTTTACACATAGAAATTGCACACACAAAAACTACTCTCCAATGGTTCTCCATTTCTATCATAGGTGTCATAAAATAATTAAAAGGACCAATTTAATGGTATGAGGCCCAATAATAATTGTCATGAGAGATGAAAAATTTCTATGAGAGTTTCTACATGTAGAAACCCTCATAGAAATTTTCTATCCTACATCATTGCCATCTAGGATAGAAATGATGATAGAAATCACCATTGGGAGAATTTTTTTCTAAAATGGATTTCTTTCATAGAAATAGGGAAGATAGAAACCCCCATTGGAGATGGTCCTACAACTAGGATAGAAATCTCATCAAAGTACAATACAAAGTAGGATAGAAACTCAATTCTAGAAATCACCATATTGGAGATGGCCTTAGAGCATATGTTAATAAAATCCATAAAAAAATGGGATACAATTAATACCTAGACTTAAAAAATAAAATAAGGGTCCTTTATATTAGCAGTCCTTGTTTTGTCGTACTAGTTGAACTGGTTCAGGTCCGAGCCTGGTCCTTCTTCCTTCCTCTTCCATGGATGGTCGCCATGAGATGCAGGGTATATGTAGACAAATAGAAGAGGAAGGCTCCATGGTTGGCCGGCATGAATCTTCGCCTACTGCCACCACTGTTGCAGTAGGTGCGTGGAGAAGATGAAGGGGAACTCGATTCATTAATTGACAGGATATCAAAAATTCAATCATCAATGTGCCCTCATCTTCAACCATCGTTCCACCGCCGTCGTGATCTCCGTTCTCGAGAAAAACTCTACCTCCCCGACGTTCCGATTTTGCTGAATCGATAAATCGTTATAGAATATAATGTTGTACAAGTCTGAATTACACTTGTACAAGGCAAAAAGATGCACATGTAATATATATATCATTAAAAATAGGCTTGAAACAACAACATATCCAGAGGGTTGAAGACAACATTAATATATGAAGAAATAACTCTTTCATTCAATATCTTGCAGCAAAATACACAACTTCTCAAATTAACTGAAGATGCCAACTTGGCTTACAATTTCTGAAACTAACATGAAATCGTGTGATTCCATACTTCATATCCCTTTATTACATTACAAAAATAATAATACCTTAAAACTGAAGGTAACTTAGAAATGCTTCAAAAGAGAGCTTCAATGCCTTGTGATACTTTAGCGCATTAGAGGGTCTGCGTTGTTTCCAACACCTGTGGAGGAGAGGGGGTCAGTGCATTGAGGGTATCAACCCGACTCTCCCAAACCAACACAATATTCTTGTAAATCACGCAATTTATTAATACCATCTTTCTAATTAAGCTAGGGTACAGTAACAATTTATAATCAAAAATATAATATATAAGCATAATATTTTGCTTATACAATGAAGTCTTACCATGTTCAATTGCCTATTCCTGTAAAACAAGGATTATCACTTATCGCCCCTACAAAATAATCATTAGCAATGCAATCTATTTACATGACGATCATTGGTGATTTCGACACGAAGAACGACTATACATGATATTATGACGCGTCCTTTCAGTCCGGTAGCTAGCCCTATTGAAGGTCGTTCAATACCTTGTGCTTGAAGATTCATGGTGCCTTATATGCAATTCGAGCAAAGCCAAACGTTATGGATAAGTTGTTCATGACAATGCAAATGCTTATGCTTTAACTATAAATCATATCTTGCCAATGCAATATCTATTCGTACATCTCATTCCAGAGTATATACTCATAAACTCATATTCTTGTAGGAACGAAATCGTAAAGCGTAATACTCTAGAGGGGGGTGAATAGAGTTGGCAGCGGAATAATGCTAATTAAAAATATTAGCAGCACAATCACAGAATATTAATCACAACTGAAATAAAGTAAAGACAGAGTTAAGAGAGCAAACGCAAAGACAGCGATGTATACTGGTATCCCTCTGTTGAGGACTAATCCAGTCGGTAGAACTCTTGCTACCAGTTGAATCCACTATTGGAAAAACCGTAAGTTTTCTTACGAAGTCCTTGTAACTTCTACAACGCGAGCTTTGATACGAAGAACTCGTCCAACTTTAAATGTGAAGAGGTATGCTTCAATCAAGCCTTCTGATTACAATCTCTCAGAAACTTCTAGACCGTACCGCACTGGCAAATTGACTAGAGGATTGTAACTGGCTTGGGATCTGAAATTGAAAGCTCTAGAAAACTCTTTGAAAGACTGAAAGCTTTAGATAGAGAGAAGACTGAAAGTGAATGAGTGATTTGAAATGATCGAAATCCTTCTCTATTTATAGGAATTCCAAAGGCAGACTTCTGTCAGAATTCGGGCAGAATTCGGACAGAACTCTATGAGCAAATCTCGGTCAAATCCGCAACTGCAGGAGGACCAAGTTCCAAAGATTCAAAATCACAACGGCCACCAACCGAACTCTGGCCGAACTCTGGCCGAACTCGGTCCGAGTTCTGTCAGGGTTAAGTCAGGGTTTAGTTAGGGTTTTTGAAAAAGCTTTTGGTGATTTTTGAAAACCTTTTTGAAAACCTTTTTGTAAACCTTTTTGAGAGGTCTTATAAAAACATTTTGAACTCATTTAGGGATAGTTTATTTGCCAGTACGACTCGGTGTACAACATATTCCTAGACTCAAATAAAATGAAAAATACATTGCATAAGGAATTACAGACTCGAGTAGGCAAATAGACCTTCGGTCTTGAATGGAGTGGATAGCCAACCTTGATCATGTCCACGAATCCGAGATGTTCCGACTAGCTTCGTATATCCAGACAGAGTTTAATCAATTATTAAAATCAGGTTGACCATATGACCAATGGGCCAACAATCTTCCCCATTTTGATAATTGACAAACTATGAATGATATAACATTAAGCTTGTTCAAAAATATCAAAAAGTAGAAGTAGTTCATATCCTGTATTATCTCAAAAGAAATGTTATGTTAGATCTTTAATTTTCTCCCCCTTTGTCACTTAGCAAAATAATTGCACAAGAGAAGGCTCCCCCGCAATCAATACATAAGTAACAAGTAGTGAGAAAACATAAAAAAAATATGAGAAACACATTACAACAAACTACAAAGTGCTGATAATAACTAGAAAGTATTGATAAAAAAATGCTGATAAAAACTTGGAATGTTGGAGCATTTCCAAGTATACAATAGAATGTCACTAAAAAATTAAATCACATCTCCTTATCACTATCCTCGTCATCACCAACATCAGCTCGACCAGCATGTCCTGAAGGACCAGCACCAGAAGTACCAGCGCCAGAAGGATGAGTAGGAGCGCCAGCATAGAACTCACCAATGTAGTCACGAGGTGCACGATACCAATCATAGGCGTTAACTGGCTGGAAGTAGGCATGGACAGCCTCATCCTCACAGCGGTAACCCGAAAAAGCTGGATCTCGAGGGATGGAACCGGCTGAATGACCAGTCTGAGCGAAACGAAGATCAGCCAAGGAGTTTGCAATCGCCTGATAACGAGTGACGTCGCGGAACTCACGCTCGCGAGCCATGTCCGTCATCGAGACGTGCAAAGCAGATAAATGCTGATGTATGCCCTCAAATGTCATGGCATACTGATGAGGTGGTGGAGGAGGTGTAGTAGGAGGAGCAGTAGGTGGAGCTGTAGCAGTCATGCTACGACAAGATAACTAAAGAAATTTGGGCTCAGGGTCCTGAGTACAAGTCGACAGATCAATATCGAAGCGCTGAAAGATGCGTGGGAGAATCATCGCATAAGAGAGATTTCTATCTCTTGCACGACAACGTCCCATCATCTGAATCATGGTCTTAGGGGCAGAAAATGGAATCCCCTTAAGAATATGGTACATGGCGGACAGCTCAAGAGAAGTCACATCATCTTTTGAAGTAGATTTTGGAAGAATAGTGGAATAGATGATGCGATGCAATTCATAGTTAAACAAGTTCAGGTTGTTAGCCTTGAACTTTCCAGAGCGTACTCTATTAGGTGCACAGAGTTCCGCTTTGAAACTTGCGAGTGTCGTGCCTTCGGAAAAGTCAAAATCAGTGATATCGACTAGCGGTTCACCTTCGTTAGGGATACCAAGGATCTCCGCTAAGAGGCTATCATCGAAATTGATATTAATACCTCCAACATGTGTGCTCACATCGAAAGTGTCTAATATGAGATTGCAATAGAATAATCTAATGGCATTAGTTGCTATAGGGAAGCAAATTTTAACAAATAAGTGTAACCCTAATGCCTCAAACAAATAACGATGATCAGGAAATACAGTCCATTTGACTGGAGCGCCTGTGCATATGGATTGCATAGAAAAATCACCATACCACAGTAGGGCTTGGTCGAGGGTTTGAAAGAAAAATCCGTCGAACGCATCGTCGCTCGTTTGGACCGACGAAAAGAGTGAATCCGTATGTGGATGCGAAGATGACCCTTCCTCACTAGGGGTCGTCTTCTTCCTCTTAGATGGATTGAATTTAGGTGCCATATGTGCAAATTGGAATAAAAATGCACTAATTGAAAGGTGGAGAGAGATGGAGTTATACCTCACGAAATCAAGATATGTTGTAGAGAACGACGATCTCCGCACGATACCAAATTTTGGAGAGATTTCACCACTTGGATTGGATGGAATAGGGTGGTGAAGAACTAGGGTTTTGATGCTCGGGTCGGCTGCTGCTGCTGTTTGAAATAGCTTGGAAGCAATGAAGAAGAAGGGCTGCTCGGGTTCTGTATATATAACCAGACACCCTCAACCGAACTCGGGCCGAATTCGGTCAGAGCTCTGGCCGAATTCGCCTAGGGTTCTATAAAGTTGATTTTTGCCACTCTTTTTCATTGTCTCATTTCAAATATTTAATTCAAAGATTAGTTATTTTAGTCTTCAATTAACATAATTAATATTATTTTATGAATTAAATATCGTTACACAGCAACTGTCTCAGATTAGCTGTAGGAGTACTGTCCCAGCTGGCGGAGGTTCACCGGAGAACTCTTAAGTACCGCTTCGCTTCAACCGTAGTTGTGGTGACATACAGACTCTTTATTGGCTTGTCTCTAACACAGTTTTTGCATAATGATATATAATCATAAAACAAAATCAATTAATATTATTGACGTCCAAAATTCCTAATTCTCGACGTAAATAATTGAAATGATCTTCCGCTAGAGGTTTAGTGAAGATGTCAGCTAGTTGATTTTCAGTATCTATGTACACAAGGTTTATATCTCCATTTTGATGATGATCTCTAAGAAAATGATGTCTAATCTCGATATATTTAGTACGAGAGTGACATACTGGATTCTTAGTCAAATTAATAGTGCTCGTGTTATCACAGAAAATGGGAATATGTGTGTAAAATAAATCATAGTCTTCTAGGGTTTGTTTTATCCACAAAATTTGAGCACAACAACGTCCTGCGGCGATGTACTCAGCCTCTGTTGTTGATAGGGCTACAGAATTTTGCTTTTTACTAAACCAAGAGACTAAAGCTTTGCCTAAGAAATAACATGTGCCACTTGTACTTTTTCTATCAACTTTGCATCCAGCAAAATCTGCATCCGAATAACCAATAAGGTCAAAGGACTTAGTTTTGGGATACCACAAGCCAACATAAGAAGTGCCTTTAAGGTATCGAAAGATACGCTTAACTGCGGACAGATGTGATTTCTTTGGGTTAGCTTGAAAACATGCACACAGACAAACACTAAATATTATATCTGGACGACTAGCAGTTAAATAAAGTAAACTACCAATCATACCTCGATACTTACGTGTGTCGACTGGCTTGCCTTGTTCATCTGAATCAAGCTTTGTTAAAGTTGCCATTGGAGTGCCAATAGGTTTGACATTGTCCAGATCGAACTTCTTTAGCAAGTCTTTTGTGTACTTGGCTTGATTTATGAATGTCCCATTATCAGTTTGTTTGATTTGCAATCCGAGAAAGAATTTCAGCTCTCCCATCATGCTCATCTCAAACTCATTCTACATGCACTTAGAAAATTCTTGACACAGAGATTCATCAGTAGATCCAAATATAATATCATCAACATAGATTTAAATTTAAAGAAGTTTGCCATTAAAAGACTTAATAAAAAGTGTAGTGTCAACCTTCCCTTTTGAAAAACCGTTGTCAAGTAGAAAAGAGCTTAGACGATCATACCAAGCACGAGGGGCTTGTTTTAAACCGTATAGAGCTTTCTTCAACTTGAAAACATGATCTGGGTTTTTGAAATCCGTGAAACCTGGAGGTTGTGCTACAAAAACTTCTTCTTTTATAAAGCCATTTAAAAAAGCACTCTTCACATCCATTTGAAAAAGTTTGAAATCATAAAAATATGCAAATGCACATAACATGCGAATGGATTCTAATCTCGCAACTGGGGCATAAGTCTCATCGTAGTCGATACCTTCTTCTTGATTGTATCCTTGAGCTACGAGTCGAGCCTTATTATGAGTCACTAAACCATTCTCATTCAGTTTATTTCGGAATACCCAACGGGTGCCAATGACCGGATGATCAATAGGCCTGGGAACAAGTTCCCAAACTTGATTCCGTTCAAATTGGTTTAATTCCTCTTGCATAGCATCTATCCAATAACTATCACTACATGCTTCATCAATAATTTTGGGTTCTAACTGTAAAATAAATGCAACACTAGAAACAATATCTCTGCAGGATGTACGAGTACTTACTCCCTTGGTAATATCACCAATTACCAAATCCTTTGGATGATTAGCTGTAAATTTCAACCTTTTCGCTTGATTCTGAAGGTAGCTGGTTCCTGGATCTTCTCTAGGAGGTTCAGCTAGTGCAGAGCTTGGTTGAGAATCAGCTGGAGTTGAGCTTGGTACAGATGTATCTTCGTCATTGTCATCAATAGTCATTTGATTTAATTCATCAAAAGTGACATTGATTGACTCTTCGATGATCATGGTACGATTGTTGAAGACTCTGTATCCTTTGCTCTTGGCCGTATAACCTAAAAATATACCTTCATCGGCCTTTTCATCAAATTTTTCCAAATTGTCTTTTGTATTAAGAATAAAACATTTACAACCAAAAATTCTAAAGTATGAAACTGAAGGAATTCTATCAAACCATAACTCAAATGGAGTCTTCTTCGATTTGGGTCGAATTAGAACTCAATTGAGAACAAAGCAAGCTGTGTTGATAGCTTCAGCCCAGAAATATTTGGGTAGACTAAACTGGTTTAACATCACTCTGGCCATTTCGGTTAGAGTTCTGTTCTTACGTTCCATAACTCCATTTTGTTGTGGAGTCCTAGGGCAGAAGAACTCGTGTATTAAATCGTATGTGTCACAAAATTGCTCAAAATCAGCATTCTCGAATTCGCCTCCATGATCGCTTCTTATGCGAGTGATCATGTAACCTTTTTTATTCTGTACTTTCTTGCAAAAGATGACAAATTCAGATAATTCATCATTCTTGCGTGTCAAGAAATATACCCACGTGTATCTAGAGAAATTATCTACAATTACGAAAGCATAAAGTTTACCTCCGAGGCTAGCAACTCTGCTAGGACCAAATAAGTCCATATGAAGCAATTGTAGAGGTCTAGTAGTACATACTGCGTTTACTGATTTGAATGTGGATCTGGTAGCTTTGTTCCTTTCATATTGGCTGCATACCGAATCCTTCTTGAATGTAATGTCCGGTAAACCGCGTACTAGCTTCTTTGTGGATAATCTTGATATTGTATCCATATTAGCGTGACCGAGTCTAATATGTCACAGATGACTCTCATCACTTTTGGCCATTAAACATCTACCTGAAATGTTAGTTTCTTCTAACAAATAGAAAACATATATATTGTCTTCCCTGATACCTTCAAAGATAGTACTACCAGTTGAGCTATCAACTATAGTACATTTGTCTTTGCCAAAGTTGATGCCATAACCATGATCAGCTAGATGACTTATGCTGAGTAGGTTATGTTTCAACTCGGTAACCAGACAGACATCCTTAATCATAGGATAGGGAGACTTACCAACATCACCGATACCAATAATATACCCTTTCAAGTTATTACCGAAGGAGACATAGCCTTCCTTCTTCTTCTTCGACAGTGTTGCAAATAGGGTAGCGTCACCGGTCATATGCCGTGAGCAACCGCTGTCGAGGATCTATTTGCTTCTAGCATATGAAGGGTGTTCCACCTACAAAACAGTTTGCAGATGAAACCTTTGGTACCCATTTCTTGTAGGATCCTGAATTGTTAGCTTTAGGTATCCAAGCATAAACATTTAAATCAACAAGCTTTCTCATTCTACATGCAGATGATATATGACCAATGAGGCCACAATAATGACATTGTGCATGTCGAGAGTGGAAAGCTGAGTGGTGTGCATGGTTGGTAGGTTTGGGTTTTCTAGTATAGAAGAAAACATACCTATAATCTTGTTTGGGCTTAACCTTTTGGGGTAAAGGTTTTATAGGGTTAGGTCTGACAGTGTTTGGCTTGGGAATATTCTGATTTTTCGGTAAGTGACGCGTGTTAGGGTAGAAAGCAGCAGGCTCAGGCTATTTTCCTAACCTAATTTCCAATCTTTTGGAAGTGTCATACAACTTAGTATAATCAGAAGTAAGTGATTCCATTCTGATTTGTGCACATTGAAGACTTTTCTTCTCTATAGAAAGTTCTTCCTTGAGTTGGTCAATAATTTTGTCTTTCTCTTCAGATGACTTGGTAGTCTCGTGTAATAAGAGCTTTATTGAAGAAAGCTCACCAGACTCACTAACATTATTTCTAACCTCAGCTAGTAGGTCGGTAAGTCTACCTATTTCACCTTTGTACTCTTTGAGTACCTTCTTAGAGGTCTGATACTTACTACGCAGTTTTCTGTAATCAGTCATCAGGTCACTGAAGGCATCTCCTAATTGCTCAAAGGTGAAGTCATCGTAAGTATCAACTACAGGTTCAGTAGGTACCTGATCGGATGCCAGAAAGCATATGTTTGCAGCGTCTTCTGATTGTTCGTCTTCTGAGTCGCTGGCTTCACTTTCATGCCATATGCTGGTGTTGGCATATTTCCGTAATGTTGATCTCTTCAGGTTTCCTTTTTCATACCTGTTGCTCTTCTTGCTTGATGATGAGTTTGTGGGACAATCCTTCTTCATGTGTCCCTTCTTCTTGCAACCATAGCAAACAGCATCTTCTTGGTACCAGTTGTTGCTGTTGTTTTCTTTGACTCTCTTCTTATGTCTCATGAATCTTTTGAACTTCCTTGCAAGGAGTGCTTGATCTTCAGCGTCAGATCCACTGCTGTCTGAGTCATCTTCAACAGCTTTTCTGTGCTGAGCTTTGAGGGCGATAGTCTTCTCCTTTGGTGCAGGCTCTTCAAAATCTTGTAGCTCCAGTTCATGAGTGAGTAGCTTATCCATGAGTACTTCTAGGGACATCGTTGTGTGATCGTTCCCTTCAATGATTACAGTAGCCTTTGGAATCCAGTTCTTGGTGAGAGCTCGCAGGAGTTTGCAAATCTTTTCATGGTTACTGTAATCTTTGCCTAGGAAGGACAAAGGATTTACAATATCCAAGAACCTCTCGAACATTTGTGTAACTGTTTCGTTGGGCTTCATTTTGAACGCTTCGTACTCTTGAGTAAGTCTGCTGACTTTAGATTCCTTGACTTGAGTCGTGCCTTCATGTGTGACTTCGAGTAGCTTCCATACTTTATTAGCCGTTGTGCAGATATACACCCTGTTAAATTCAGTTCTGTCTAAAGCACAAAAAAGAGCATTAATGGCACGTGCGTCAAGACTGGCCCTTTTCTTTTCTTTCTCTGTATATCTGCTATGGGGTTTTTCAACTAAAACTCCATCAACATTTATACGAGGTGGCTTCTGATAGCCATCAAGAACAATGGACCATAAATCAAAGTCAAGAGATTTCAAGAAGAAACTCATCTGTGTTTTCCAATATGTATAATTTGTACCATCAAACAGTGGGGGTCTGTTTGTGGCCTGGCCTTTACTTGTGAATTTCACAGTTGCCATGTGTTGTGCTGTTATCTATATAACAGTTAATTAAAATGAATAAATAATTGCACTGTTACCTTTACTTTACCTATAACACCCGCTCTGATACCAATTGTAGGAACGAAATCGTAAAGCGTAATACTCTAGAGGGGGTGAATAGAGTTGGCAGCGGAATAATGCTAATTAAAAATGTTAGCAGCACAATCACAGAATATTAATCATAACTGAAATAAAGTAAAGACAGAGTTAAGAGAGCAAACGCAAAGACAGCGATGTATACTGGTATCCCTCTGTTAAGGACTAATCCAGTCGGTAGAACTCTTGCTACCAGTTGAATCCACTATTGGAAAAACCGCAAGTTTTCTTACGAAGTCCTTGCAACTTCTACAACGCGAGCTTTGATACGAAGAACTCGTCCAACTTCAAACGTGAAGAGGTATTCTTCAATCAAGCCTTCTGATTACAATCTCTCAAAAACTTCTAGACCGTACCGCACTGGCAAATTGACTAGAGGATTGTAACTGGATTGGGATCTGAAATTAAAAGCTCTAGAAAACTCTTTGGAAGACTGAAAGCTTTAGATAGAGAGAAAATTGAAAGTGAATGAGTGAGTTGAAATGATCGAAATCCTTCTCTATTTATAGGAATTCCAAAGGCAGACTTCTGTCAGAATTCGGGCAGAATTCGGGCAGAACTCTATGAGCAAATCTCAGTCAAATCCGCAACTGCAGGAGGACCAAGTTCCAAAGATTCAAAATCACAACGGCCACCAACCGAACTCTGGCCGAACTCGGTCCGAGTTTTGTCAGGGTTAAGTCAGGGTTTAGTTAGGGTTTTTGAAAAAGCTTTTGGTGATTTTTGAAAACCTTTTTGTAAACCTTTTTGAGAGGTCTTATAAAAATATTTTGAACTCATTTAGGGATAGTCTATTTGCCAGTACGACTCGGTGTACAACATATTCCTAGACTCAAATAAAATAAAAAATACATTGCATAAGGAATTACAGACTCGAGTAGGCAAACAGATCTTCGGTCTTGAATGGAGTGGATAGCCAACCTTGATCATGTCCAAGAATCCGAGATGTTCCGACTAGCTTCGTATATCTAGAAAGAGTTTGATCAATTATTAAAATCAGGTTGACCATATGACCAATGGGCCAACAATTCTCACTTAGGGTTATCACGACGATCAATTGGCCCCAAATCATTTTTGACTATCCCATGGTACCATACCATTTCCTCAACGCTTTCCATTTGAAATCTTAGAATACAATATCACTGAATTACACATCTAAAAGTCTATTCTATCATCCTCACTCATAAATGAATTACATATCATATCAATCAACAAGTGACTTGTTTTATCTTTAACTACTTATTAGGTTATCATCATTGCAAAAAAATAAAATAAAGATTTTTTATTAAAGCAAGGAGATAAAGAAAAAAATGGCCAAAACCATCCACCGATCAGAGAATTGTCGAGAGAAGGAGAAATTACTTTGTAATGTTGATCAAGCTTCCCTTATACATCCTCCTGCAATGACACCAACATCGGATCAATACCCATCTTCTAACTTTTCTTTCTCTCAGAATTCCAGAAGAATACATGAATCAATGAAAGTGAACAATGGAATCATTCATCAAAAACAACAATGAAGACGCATTCATCAAAACCAAGCAACAAAACGATCAACAAAAATAACAGAAAAAAGATGGGAAGAGACTCTTATATAGAGTTTCATTCATTGATGCATGATTCACTATATTTTGTCGACAGAAGCCATTCCATGAATAGGAAGGATGCCAATGCATTTGTCCGGATTAATTTGATACCGAAATTTTTTTATTGTAATTTTCCAACCCCGAAATGTTCTAGTTAAGCAACGCGATCCCCTCTAGTCACACATCACCCACATTTTAGCTAATGCATAATATGCGCGCCCACACACACAATGGACGTTCACGTTCTTTAGACAAGACTCGTACCCATCGACAGAAAATTATCATCGATAGGGCTCAAACAAAAAGATACTAGAGGAACTCGTGGGTTCCTAATTTTTAAAACTCGTCCATTACATGCATCTTATTTCTTGTTTTTTTTTTCTTGAGGACCTAAACAAAAAAAGTCAGTAGCGCCTAAATAGAAAAATCCGCTCACGTGTCGTCACCGTATTGGAAGTTCTATTTAATAAGTTTGTGTATAGTTGAACTCGGCTCTAACTGAATAACAAAAGAACATGGAAAGAAAACATGTCTTATAGAATGTTGACCATCCCAACATCCCAGCCAGTCACCATTGACTACTTGGACACCAAGAAAGGATAATCTATCAATATTTTCAGCACACTATACGTCATTCCCTTAGCACTCAGAAGGTGCCATTGCATCAGTCCTATATAAGAACTTTGGGTGTCCCCATGCACTTGCCATATACTAATTACCATTCGATCAGAAACACTGAAGTTTTAGTACTTGTGCTCGAGTTCTTGCAATGGCACCAATGGGGGTGGACCTGGCCGAGATATATGTAATGAAGAAGCAACATAAAGAGAGGATAGCGAAGAGAAGTGAGGAGAAGCCGGAAGAGAAGGGTTCTAGTGATCAGAAGAAGAAGAAGGAGAAGAAGGAGAAATCCATATGGAATTTCTTTAGAAAGAGTAAGAAAATCCCTTCAAACGTGATAGTCTCATGACGTGCATGCGACCAGCTAGCGACCAAAATCAAGAGCTATAGTATATATAGTCCCTTGGTGTTCATGAAATTTGCAGTAGAAGTTTGTAATTAGTTATGTTGTTTGAATAAACTCTTTGAAAGAGGAGAGCTACATGACATTAGAAGCATTTGCAAGTTTTTGTTAATTATGTAAACCCTACTCTATTCGTTTATTCTCCACGTACTGTTTGTGGAGTAGCTTTGTTTAAGGAAGTTTTTTTGGGAGATCATTTATTTGTGGGCATTACATATGGTTGTTCAAAATGCTATTTGGCTCCCCAATTTTTTTGGACGATACCATCTCCCATTATGTGACATATGACATGGCTGATGACATGACAGTTGACATAAAAAAACTAAACATTAAAACTAATATTAAAATTAATATTAAAATTAATATCAAATTAACATGGACAATAATATTAAAATTAACATTAACATTAATATTAAAATTAACATTAATATCAATATTAACTTTAACATTA